>JASAMX010023982.1:0-63432 GCA_030248175.1 Microlaimidae sp. YZB2_3 | reverse complement strand
ATGGTACATTCATCATATTCTCATTAGCAAGAACTGTACGGAAAATACCGTAATCATGCAAATGTACCCTGATTATTGATTAGTGGCGACGTTGACGGAAAAATAACCCGCTTATTATAACATCTGTACTGTAGCCATATATTTTTTTATTTTTACATGCAAATCTTAATTACACGTTTTAAAACAGAAAATTTCTAATATTACATAATCAGTGTGATGTCATTTTTATTTCATTGTATTTGTGTCATGTTATATGGTGTGCTGTATTTTGTCTTTGTTCTGTATGTTTGTATTTTGTGTTTAATGTTATATTTTGTCTACTTTTATTATCAAATTTGTGTAAATTACCCATTCAGAAAGTTTTGAGAATAATGATAATTATAAATTTTGTATACATCCATGGAATTTTTGAATCAGCCCCTGTATGCTGGTTCAATTTTCTGATATTATCCTTGGATTGGAATTTCTTTTGTGACCTGAACTGAAACTTTTCCCCACTGATAGGGTAGGTTCCTGGAAGTTTCTACAGAAATTTCCTGCAATTTCTTTGGAAATCCCATATTTTGTTTAAAAACTTCTTGTGTGACCAGAATTGGCCACTCCCCAGGGGGAAGTCCATTAAAACGATATTGGTTAAAAGCCTGAAAGTGAGCTGAGCCTTAAAAAGCGGAAGTTGTTGTATATAAAACTAGTTTAATCGTCATTGACCTGAAATTAGATCGTTTGTACCGATTTATTTGGAAGACACTATGATTTGGGGTTATTTGGAATTGAGGGAACGACGCGTTATTGAATTGAATTAATATATTTTTATTTTTATTTTGAATTCATTGTAAATTGAAAGAAAGAAGAATGCCTAGACATAATCCTAAGAAACCAAAACCCCAACCTGAAGTAGGTGTCAATCCTTTTGAATGGGTTGAAGGAGAGTTAAGTCAAACCGCTGCAATAGAAAGACAGGTAGAAGGATGTATGGCAAACGCTCCTCAGTTGAGGATACCCCGGGGGATGAGCACCATTACTCCTGCTGGCCTTCCCAGGACAAATGTCTTTGGCTTGGGAGGAGTAAAAGCCACCGCTTTCCAGGGCTCTGCCCCCCCCCCCACCGTCTTACAAATCAGATGACAATGACTCCAAGGTGATATTAGCAAAGTTTGTAAAGACTGGAAAGCAAAGAGATGATCGAACAGTCAAGGCTCGCGCACAAGAACAGGTACTGGCGAAAGAGGAGCATGGGAGGGGACAACCCCCTCTGAGACAGTGTGTAGACATGTATTGATGATAAATTGCAAATAAACAAAGAGTTTCTTTTTAAGTATTTTATTAAGTGGAAGCGTGCTATAATTTAACACCACTACAAGAATGGAAAACACAATTTATAGAAACTATATTTAATATTTTAAAAATTATTAAATTGCAAAGACTTTATAATAAGCAGGGTATACCCGACGATTGGTAGTGAATCTCTTGATAATTAGATCCAATTTGTAATAGAAGGAGTATTCACCACTTTTTTTCAAAGTAGTGAATATAACTGAAATCCAAATAAATCCGTTTTATAAATCGACAATCAAATATTTGTAGAACATGTGCTTTTTCTTGTTCTGGGACCAACCCAATAAACTTTATAATTTTTGCGCAATTTTTAAAACCACCAATTTTAAATCCAAAACCAAACCACCACGATCCGGATCCTTAAGAATTTTCCAATTTTATAACTAAAACCAATTTTAATCCCAGCTAGCAAAAACTCTATTTTTTTGAAAACCAAACCAATAATTTATAATCCAAAAATCCCTAAGTTTTATCTCGAGATTCACCACCAAACCAATAATAAAGAAATAGGAAGTAATTCTTTTCTTGAAGGACTTCTGCAGAAAGCCCAGAAAAGAGTTACCTCCTTTACAATAAAATCAATTACCAAAAACTTACAATAGTTCCTGGAAACTCGCTTTCTTTACCACCAGTCTTCTTTCACAAGCCACAATAATTCTCAATACCTCTCAATATAAAAATACACTATGAAACTCCGGCTGTTGAGCCAGCTCTCCCCCTTTTATACTTGAGCTAATCTTATTTTCATATCTAACGTTTGATCGGCAAAGAATGCAAACCAATGAGCTTTTGCAAGGGTTTAACCTTTATTATTCTAAAAAAACACACTTTTTGTCTGCATTTTTCAGGCAACCCACACCACATCCCCAGATCACATTTGTTTTGAGCTTTGAAAAGGTTGATAAGATCAGCGGCCCAGGATTTTATGAAACCGCTCAGGAATTTATGAAATCATGATGAAATTGCAAAGTCATGCTTTAAAAAGTTTACTAAAACAAATTATAAGGGAGTTTAAATTATTTTTTTATATAATCTTTTTTTCTTAAATAGATTTCCACTAACTCTCTTACAGACAGTCAGTACATTTCATCATTACCTGAGGGATGTTCCCCGAGACCGACTCATGGGGAACCCAATCGGTGGCGGTTGCCCTCAATCGGTCCCCTCTGGAGAACTTACCCCTCTCCTCACGCCAGTACTGCCCGGAGGGAGCCAGTCAAGGCTTTTCCCCCTGAATTGCATGCAGGTATGTATGCTGCACCGCTGATTGATGTAGAAGAAGGGCATAGACCCTCCAGGACGGCAGAATACGTTCCGCCACCCTCGGTCTCTGTAAAGAATTCCGCTTCTTCAACTACGGTTGAGGTTAATGCGGATTTCCAACAGTATATGATGGAAATGATGGGATGTTGTCTCCGATCTATGGAGGACACAAAAAAGTGGCAGTCAGACTGGGAGAAGAAGATGGATGGTTCGAGTCCAAAGACGTGACCAATTACAGAGGAGGAGAGGGGAATGGCCAGCGCCAGCTATGGTTCAGCAAGACTTACTCAACCCTCTCTGCTATGGCGAGAAGTCCTGGTCCAGGAGAGTGATGGACTACCAGATGCCGGACATGTAAATATGCCAACCTCCCCTCTGACTGAACAGGTTGAGATTGAGAGAGTGAGACTAGACCCCAGAAGAGCTGCCACCTTCGGTCTCCCCTTCGACGCGTGGTTAAAACGGTTTCACAAGCAAATGACCTTCCAAGGAGTACTGCGAGAAGGTTGCATTTATTCCATCCCTATGTATTTGAAAGGAGTGGTAAAGGACATGTATGATGTGCTTCCTTTTCACGTTAAACAGCACTCCAAACTCTTGTCTGAAGTATTGACTAAGAGGGTCAATAATATTGCTGGGACTGTGGCTGACAAGCTACACAACCAAGTCCAGAAACTGGGTGAGTCCATTGAAGAGTTTTCAACTAAAATCACTGAGTTAGTCTGGATCGCTTTCCCAACTGATTTGTAAAGCGCCCATCAACAAAGCAAAAACTGTATTTGCTATTTCTGGGGTGGACTCCTCCAGCTGATTCAGGATCAGTTGGGGATCCATGAGCGCTCCCAGTATTATGACAAAGCGCTGAAACTCGCAAATATGGCTGAAGATGCTATAAAAGCTAAAAAAAATAATTGGGCATTGGCGGCAGTTACTTTGGGTATTGACCCTCCTGACGAGTTGAGTAACCCGCCCAAGTCTAAGAAAAAGGGCGTGAAAACCAAGCTGGTTGCTACAATAGCGGCTGTGGCCTGGTCAACGACCATTGAACCAGATGAGATGGAACAAGCGCCGCCTGCACCTGCTGTGCCCGATCAGAATCAGTCGATGGTGTAACAAAGTGGTGCTCTGTGGACTGACGATGGTCAGCCAATTTGTAATGAGTGTGGAGAAGCAGGCCATTTCCACCGCAACTGTCCTCACCTGGCTGCAAACTGCAGACGCTGTGGGTACATATGGGTCCCGCCCCCTTCTGATGGCCTGGTAACTATGGTTATCAGAACCAGGTTAGTCCAGGAAATTATGGGGGTTGGGGAGGCTACAGCAACCCTAACTACAACTGCAACTGTAGTGGATATAATAATAATAATAATTTTGGTTATTGCAGTGGCCAAGGAGGCTATGGTGGCTACAGCTACCAGATTAACTGGGTAGGATATGGCAATAGGTACAATGACGCCCGGCAGATGGGTGATTTTGGGCAGTACTCGGGGAATAATAACTACAGTTATAATTCCAACAGCCACAGTCCTCCAGCAAATGGTAATAATATGGCCCTATTGTCTAGTAATAACGCTTTTGGAGGAAACAATACACAGCGAGCTCAAGGCCCACTCCTACAAATACAGCTGCGGCTGCATTGTAGCTACCTCCAGGTTCTCGGCGTGGCGCATCTGTTGAGCCGGTGACTAGCAATATGGCAGTAGTGGCGACACCTATGGCTGGTCCAGATGGGTCAAGTGCAACTGGAAGGTACGAGTTGCCGCTCCTGTGGGAGCCTAGCCTGGCTGGAATAGAAACACAGGGCTCAACTGGGATGGGTACTCATGTGCTTAGCGCAAACAACCAGACTCAATCCGCGTTGAGTCTGGGACAATTGTCTATATTAAATTGTGTACCGCTTATAGCTCTATACACCTACCACTACAGTATTTTATAATGACCAAACGGCGATCCAGTGAATCACTACCGGAAGACCCAGAGCTGGGTCTGGGATCATCGCAATCTCACCTTCAGCAATCTTGCAGTCTACTGGCCGGTTTTGAGAGGGGAAAATGTTAACCAGGGAAGACTGGGAACCTCAGCCTATAGCGGCTACACCTTTTCCTCACATGTCACACTCCTATACATATGGTGACCCTAATCAACACGCAAATGTTCAGGTGCTCAACCTTACTAATGACCCAATACCCCTGCAGATGCATGATAATTTTTTTGCTGGCTGGTTTAATTATGCTAATTGTTACTAGGTTATATATTCTCCTGTTGAGTTTAATGAGGAAGTTGTGTTGATTAAACAATTACCAGTCTCCCATGCTGTTAGTGAAGCGTTAGTTGCAGCCGCCGGTGGCGTCAGCGTCAGAGGGGCTGACGCAGGGGGAGTCAAAAGGGAATACTCACGGAAGACCAGCCCTTGGACAATGAAGACTTTGATCAAGGCCTGGGCCCTGGGATGTACGCCGCGGACATCCCCTTTAGGACGCCAGGACTCCATGAAATCCCTATGGAGGAAGATGAACCTGATACCTACTCCATAGACCATATTATGATTGCTAATTGAGAGCAGACTGTTTATTATTATGATCCAGGTCACCGGATTTGGATCACTCAAAATGGTGTTAGATCCCGGTTCGAGGCTTATTGCCAACCAGAGATAGAAGTGCCCAGTCACCGGCATGTAAGAAAATACATGACCCCAATAGTTCAATGTCCTCTGGGGGAGGATGACTCCTCCAATGTAGATACTGTTGACAGCTCCGGGAGTCCGATTGACACCTATGAATGTGTGTGCAATGCTCCTGATTCGCTGAGAGGGCATCACTGTTGACAGCTCTGGGAGTCCAATCGACACGTATGAATGTGTGTGCAATGCTCCTGATCCGCTAAGAGGGCATCAACCGGGTGAGAAAACCCACATGCATGATCTGGCCTGAGTTGCTGAGAAATGGTATTGAAAAAATCGCCAACAAACATATAACACACAAGGGTTCCTTAACTTGCCTTGACCGCCTGACATGACTCCTTTTGAGCCGCCTTGGTACAGCTCTGTTTCCCCATTCAAAAAGACTGTCAGGAGCAGTGTCAGAGGAAGGATATAGATCCCAATTATAAATCGCCTGAGAGGCCAGGTCACAGTTGCCGGTATCAACCCACAAGAAGGGAGGAGCATGAGCAACAAGTCATTGACTATTATTTTGAATTGGCAGCTGGAAATAGGTTTCCTGTAAGACCACGGAGCCCGTCACCCCCATCCATGGCCATTTTTCTAGATTGGCAACCTAATGTGCCAGGGCAACTTTTTCACGATTCCAAAACTCCAACCGTGGCAACAGCAAAGACTTCAGCGTCAACAACTCCATGCTCATGGCTATACCGAACAACAGATCAAGAAACAGGTAACTTACCAGCCCGCTGAGCCAGAGCCAAACCTGTTAAATTTGAACTGCCCCCATTTTGTTTGCCCTACAGGAGAACATATTCCCCATGGAACTTTTTACCACTCCGACACTAGGCCTACCGGACAACAGGTAAACTGCTATAGAACATGGTTGTTCTGACTACAATGACCAACTAATATCAAAGGCAGTATGTATAGAGTTGTTGTCAGTATAGAGTTATTATTGAAACTCCCACTCATTGGGTTTTTGTCAATTTTTGGGGAGTTTGCACCACAGTGCTGAAGGGGAAGTTTTCGCCCCCATACCCATTGATCCCACGTCAAGCGATAATAGCCTCAGACTAAGAGTGGAGGACATGGGCGTCTGATCAGAATCCAAACAGGAGTTATGCGTTTCCCAAAATTTCAATCTGTGATGAGATTGCCTGTGGTAACAATCCGACAAACCCACCGGCAACACAATATCCTTATTATCCAATCTGACCCCTCAAGGCACATTATTGATTGACTCATCGCATAGCCACTCACTACCAGGATCGCGGCATTGTTGAACACATTGATACATCTATAGTTTTTGAAGCGACAGTAACACGTAGTAGGGCGAAAAGGAAATACGAGACCGAGATATATGAGGCGGAATATAAACGCGCTCAGATAGAATGGGTTCGCGTTAGAAACGCTATGTTGGCAAAGGCTTGCTGGAATTGTCCAGGGTGTTGAATGTACAGCAAACCAAAGAATGATCTCTCAACAATTGCGTCAAATGCGACTGCCTTCTGTGCCACAGGTGTCTTCTATATACAACAGGAAGAGCCGTCACCAATGCGTCAACTTCCAATGACTGCCGCTTGGTTAGAGCAGATAAGAGAAAGAGTTGAAAGGTTCAAGAGGGCGGCTGGACGTGATCCACAACCATTACGATCTCCACCTCAGGGGAAACAGGCCTGGCAAGCCGACCAAATGATGATCAAGATCAGCCAATGTAGCTGGAGCCAGTGGTAGAGGAAATTCCTCAGGCTATGGGTGGAGCTGAACCCCAGCCTCAGGTCCCAGCACAAGCTGAGGCCGGGGGCAGGAATGAAGTACCTGCTCAGGCCAGGGTAGAGCCTCTCATGGCAGAAGGACCGTTGCAGATCTTGGTCCTGAAGAACTTCCTGGTGAGAACCCATCCTTGGCCGTCCCATCTTTTGCAGAAACAGTCCATGTTTTCAGGGAAGAAGCAAAAAAAAGTGCATGAGGCCCACCTAAATTGTTAACGAAACATGACAGTGGCCCAATCTGAAGAACAAAAAAAACCTGCAGAAGTTGAGAGTGCTCAACTGCCGGTAGTTGGGTGGAAACCACCGCCGTATGTAGATCCAAAAGCGACTCACTGGTTTACTGTGGAGCAGTTCCAGGAGGTTTTCCGCCAACTGCAAGCAGAGGCTTTGGGTAAAGCGCCCACACCAGAACAAAGGAAGCCTCCTCCGTCGGAACATCCATTTTTGGAGATGTCTAGTCGTACCCCTTTGCCGCCATCAGGAAATCCTTCCTGGCTCCAGGACATGGAAGAAGGTAATGTTCCGCTTTCGCAAGCCGCAACTTCAGGTGTGCACTGAGCTCCATCAACTGTGGCGTTTACAGACGCTGGGGCCCTTCATCAATAGCACCTATGGATGCAGGGCAACAGTCGGTGGTCATTGGGCCAAGTAACGTCATTCCCCAGGCATAAAGACCTGCGGCGTGGTTAACCAAAACCGCTAGAACTGAAACAAAAGGTTCTGTTCATCCAGCCTAGGGTACAGGGGCGTAGCCAGGTAGGTCCAGGGGGCACGGCCCCCCAAATGGACCCTTTGGCCCCCCAAAATGAGATGGACTAAAATTTATGTTATAAAAAACAGTTTTAAGATCAATAAGAAAAAATACATTAGAAAAAATTTATGGGTTGATTATTTATGGATTTAATAATTCATCCATATAAAAATGACAAGATTTGTTAACCATTTTTAATGTGATAGGGATGAAAACGATAGGTGTTTGGTTTTAAAAAAGATTTATTTGTTTGTTTTAATGTCAATGTGAGAAGTTATTTGCTAAAAATGCTCAAAATAGCTCCAAAACAGCTACTCTGGGAGAACTGCTCACCATTCTTAAAACCTGTTATTTGCAGCAACAAATTAATTCCTATAGTCTATACGACACAACTTGAACTTTGAAATGTTATATATCCATAAGGGAGGTTAGAATATATGCGGGACATATATGGGAGCATTGCTCAGACTCTTGACTATCTTTTGAAAAGGTTAGGAAAAAATGTTTTTTGATGACGTCATCACTACAGCCGATGCGGTGAAAAAACCTGGTCCCAAAAAAAACAAAACTTTTTTATTAGTGGGAGATAAGAAACGCCGCTTTGTATGCTGTTAAAACATACTTTTGTGAGTTTTTTCTGAAAGCCTGAGCAAAATCGGCTCGCTCAATTGTTTTTATAATGCATTGAATGCGCGCGGTTTTTGCGATTTTTTGGGAATTTTTGCCATGCTAATACACTGTCCTAATTATTTATTTTGTTTTGCTTCCTGCTCAAGGTGTGTACGATATTGATCATATTGTTATATATTAAATGTCCGCCAATTTTTATTCCTTACTTTTGACCTAAATTTTTTTTTGGGTGTTGACCCCCCGGGGGCTAGGTGGCGGGCAAACACGAATGCCAAAATTTTTTTAATTTTTTTTTTCAAAACCATCAAAAATGTAAAATTTATCACATATGACGAATTTTGATATATCGTTTTTGTAAAAAACCTAATATTAAGCCTACAATAAGCTGTCAAAAATGACGAATTTGAAGTTTGGAAAGATTCCACAAGCCCATATGCTGGCAGCAGTAAACCTCTAAATTAAAAACTTTTCAAAAAAATAAGCCTTAAAGGTTGATTTTTTCGAATTTTCAGGTTATTTTGTTAGAAAAACATATTTTCAAAGTTAAAATCCACTACAAAATTGCCAAATACCGCAGCTAAAAAATGCTCTTTTTTAAGTGTTTTCTTACTTGCAAACATGTTTCCCCATTTGTCAACACAAAAAAAAATTTCTAATAACTATGTCTCTTAACTTTTGCCAATATCATAATGTAATTTTTTAAAGTAATGCTATTTTTCGTTTAAAAACGTTTGAATCTGCGATCTGATCTGAATTGCGTTATGAATATGCGTTATTATTTTGCCAAAGAGCCAATAAAATCATCAATTATGACGTAATAACAAAAATTTGCATGACTTAGGAAGTATTTTCAAATTTTAACAAAAATATATGTTGAGTTTGCATGGGGTTATTTGGACCATTTTCCAATATTTTAAATTAAAATAAATTTAAAAAATTTAAAACTAATGTTTTAAAGTTTATTATTCTTGTAAAACTTTTTAATTTAAAGGTTTGCTGCGGCCAGCATACGGGCTTGGAATCCTTCCAAATTTCAAATTCGTCATTTTTGACAGCTTATTGTAAGCTTAATATTAGGTTTTTTTAAACAAACAATATATCAAAATTCATCATATGTGATAAATTTTACTTTTTTAATGGTTTTGAAAAAAATTTTGAAAATTTTTTTTAGCATTTGTGTTTGCCCCTGCCCTAGCCCCCGGGGGGTCAATCCCCCAAAAAAATTTTTAGGTCAAAAGTAAGGAATAAAAATTGGCGGACATTTAATATATAACAATATGATCAATATTGAGCAGGAAGCAAAACAAAATAAATAATTTGGACAGTGTATTAGTGTGGCAAAAATTTGAGAAAACCGCGCGCATTCAACGCATTACAAAAAAAATTCAGCAAACCGATTTTGCTCAAGCTTTCAGAAAAACTCAGAAAAGTATGTTTTAACAGCATACAAGCGGCATTTCTTATCTCGTACTAATAAAAAAGTTTTGTTTTTTTGGGACCAGATTTTTTTCCACCGCATCAGCTGTAGCGATGACGTCATTGAAAAACATTTTTCCTAACCTTTTCAAAAGATAGCCAATAGTCTGAGCTCTGCTCCCATATATGTCATGCACATATTCTAATCTCCGTTATGGATATATAACATTTCACAGTTTGAGTTTTCTCGCCAGTCTGCATCATTTTTGTATAGACTATAGTTTTTGCCAGTAAATTGCAAATCTTTTTACAGCAAATTTTTTTATGGATGAATTATTATGGATGAATTTAAGATTATGGATGGACTGCTAAAATACTAAATTAGGAGGTTTAACTAAGGTTTCTAATAGCAGTTTTTGGCTTTAATTTCAAAAAATTTTTCTAAGGGGCTAAAGCCCCCCAGACCCCCTATGGTTGGGGGGGCTCTGCCGCCTCCCAAACCCCCTCATTTAGCATTTCTTTTAATGATGACAATTGTGCCCCCCCCTTTTCTTGCTCCGGCCCCCCAGTCAACCATTCCTGGCTATGCCCCTGCTAGGGTATGGATATGTGCAATTGGACAACCCTGTGAGTATCTGAGTGGAACTGGAAGAAGGGGAACTCGGGGATTATGTACTCCTTTCCCAAGCCAGCTCCACTTATGATGTGTTAGCTTCTGTCACTGGCCCACGGGGTAGTGAACCCAAACAGAAGCGGGAACCTCAAAAGCAGGAAAGGTACAAGCAGCCTTTGCCAACCTGAAACATAATTGGGGAAGGGGACAAAGAACACCCCAACCCCTGGCTGTGCCAAATATTGATATAGAAGCCCAGTGACTAATACAATAGCAGCTTGTAAACCGTCAGCTGGCCTGTGTAAGTTGGGTTACCTGGGACCAGTCAACTCCTATAGAGTGGGAACAAGATGTAGCGGTTTTGACAATGGAGGGATTTTTCAAAATCCCCTGCCCTAGACCCCAAATGAGCAAGCCACAGTCGCCAGGGTTTGATTTTAAGTATAACACACAAAGACCTGTATCTATGGAGTTTAATTTTCCCCCAATTTCCCAAAGTATCCTAATATTTTTCATTTTGGTACCAGCGAACTGGTGCAGTGGGCCGAGGACAGAGGCCGCCAACTTCTTTTGAGGTCAGACCCTCAGTTAGCAACGGGAATGTACCACCGGTAGAAGGTGGACATGTGTATCAGCAGAAATCAGTTCCTGGGTACCTTCACAAGCCCCATTTTTAATTTTTGAGCTACCCAACCGGCTTTGCAGTTCGGTTTTCTGTACCAACCGACACTGCAGAGAAAAACTCCGACGACTTATTCAATTTCACAACCAACTACAAAAATAATGCCTACTGTCAAACCCCAATGGCAAGTTTAACCCTCTATGTTGATCCCATCCCAACGATTGGGTCAGTTAACAGGCTGAACAGCCTGTTAAATGAACTCTTCCAGTTGCAGAGTTTATCATGAGGAGGACATATCTTGTTTGCGCCAAGCTCCTCTGCCTGTTTTTCCGCCATGGGCCGCTAAGGCCGCCCATTATGACTCAGTCGGAAGACATCCCAGGTGGCGTTTGGAAGAAAGAGCCACCGCGGAAATCCACCAACATTCTGAGGAGGCCATACCAACCATTAGGAAGTGTTAGGGGGTTGTCCCCAACCCCGCCACGACTGCCAGTGAAAGAGCTGGATTTTCAATTGGAACCAAGTGGGAATGAGGAGCCATATGAGACACATCACTTCTTCTTTCCAAGTGAAAGGCAGAGCTCCAGGCGAGCTTCTGCGCCCACCCCACAGACTTCTCCTCTGACTCGATATCAAAACTCTCATATCATTGAATTGCCGTTTTATATGCAAATTGGTGGGCCAATTGGTTCCTCACAGCCTCCGCCGTCGACTTCAGCAAAAAACCTGCCTTCAGGAGGTCCATCTTTGCTATCTAAGTCTGCATCTCCAAAGTTTATGCGGCAGACGTTTCCTATAAAGGGAGGAACCTCGCAAAAAACGGTTCCATCAATGAAGAAAGCGCCAAACCTAAAAAAGGTGAAACCGCCAAAACCAAAAAAGTAAAGAACCTAAACTGAAGCCCTTTACAGTGAGACCAAAAAAACCGCCAGCACCTTCAGTTATGGTTGCTACTGACAGAAAGCGCAGTCACGATGAGTTGGCGCAAGAGATCTATGTCCAACCGCAGGCTGTGCCTATTTGTAGGCCTGCCTCTCATCCCGCTGGTTATTATCCCAACCATCTGCGTCTGTACAACGCCCCCTCGCATGAAGTGCAACACATGTCCAAAAAGCGTTCCAAAACAGGTAGAAGAATGGCAGGTATCTCCACGCTAACTAGGCAAAAAGCGCAATTGCCCCCATTTTTAAGACCTTGAAGGGGGCCTATTTGACCAGTGTTGCCAAATCTGTAGGAGGATCCGCCTCAACATGACTGTTCATCAAACCAGGACTTAACCAATCCTCAATATGACAGCAGGATTGTACAACCCAGGAAATTACCACCCCACTGGGAGGATGAGCTGCTCGGTAAGAGTCACAATATATTTAAAAGACCATATAAAATTATTATGAGCAACTTAGTTATTTATATTATGCTGCTACTAAGTACCATATTTCCCATTGCAAAAGGGGAAACACATTCACAAACTACAACTCCTCCCTACCTGACAATTGGTTAATGATGGCTCCGTGCGTTCTGGGTTGTCTTGTGTTAATTGTGTTTGTAGTTGCTTTGGTTTTGATTAGGTGGCACCAAAGAGATGGGCTCAGGGAAGGCAGTGTCAACCAGCCGGAGGGACCTGTCATTTACTCTTGCTTGTTGCAGCACTATACCTTCCCAACAGCCAATACTTGTCATTATCAGTGTATGGCCACGATCCGTATAGAAGGACATTATGTCCAGGCGTTGTTTAACACTGCAGCAAGTATGTCCATTGTGAACAAACAAATAGCCGCTATACTGATAAATACCAATACTTTCCTGAAAAACAATGAGAGCGTTCTATCTCTTTCTGGAATGGTGCAACTTGTAGCTCTAGAGAAGGTGACGCTGGAGTTTGGAAAGCTTCATATTGAAGAAAATGTTTTTGTCCAGCCAACCTCCCCGCTGCCCCTCATCATTTGCACAAGTGCTCTACACCATAAGAAAAAGGTAACGTTTCATTTCATCCCTGATTTAATCCAGTTTCCGCTGGGGCTAAATCAACCCAGATATGTATGGGCCCCAACTTCATCTATCCGCCCATGGGCATACATATTGTTGTAGGAGATACTATGCAAGTACCCCCTTGGTACAAAAATGTGTTCTTGGCTACCATAGATGGACTGCTTCCAAATCACTGCAACTTGTTGATAGACGCTCCATCTGAAACGTTGCTAAAACGGGGTCTGTTTTTGGCAAGAGTAGTGACACAAAATCAGAATGGCCAAGTAGTGGTGAAGGTTTTGAATCCGTCATACCATGCCACCACTACGTTGTATAAGGGAACCCAGCTAGCCTTAGCTGACGTGCTGAATTCTGAACTTGTCAAAGATGTGCTTGTTCAACCGGAAGATCATAAGGATCCGAGAGCCATCCCTTGTTCAGTAGCATTTGTGACGCAAAGAGGGGCTAAACTGGTCAATTTCGATCTGTACAAAGAGATTGACTTATCCAAAACTGATCTGGACAGTTATCAGATTGATGCATTAAAACAAACTGTTTAGCAGAATAGTGATATTTTTTACCTGGACCCTATGATACTGGGCGAACTTCCATTTTAAAACATGAAATCAATACTGGCTATAATTCTCCCTATTGTCAGCGACCCTACTGCGTGGCTGAGAACCAGCGGCAGGTTATTGACAAAGAGATTGCCGCCATAAATGACAAAGGGGTGATACAGGAGTCAAAAAATCCTTGGTCAAGTCCAATAGTGATAGTACACAAAAAAGACAGGACTAATCACTTTTGTGCCGATTACTGTGGTTTGAACAAGTTGACCAAAAAAGGACTCCTACCCCTTCCTTGAATCAATGTTGTGTTAGAACGGTTGAGGGGAGCTCAATATTTCACCACCCTCGACCTCTTGTCCGGATATTGGCAAGTAGAAATGAAAGAGCGGAACAAGGGGAAGACCGCTTTTATGAGCCCTAGGGGAGGCTTGTATGAGTTCAACGTATTGATGTTTGGATTGTGTAATGCTCCCTCGACCTTCCAACAATGAAGTTAATACTGGCTGGTTTGAGCTGGGCATTGTGTCTGGTGTATATTGATGATTTTAATCGTCTTTTCTAAAACGTTTGATGACCACCTCCGTGACTTAGGTCAGGTGTTTAACCACTTGCAAGTTGTGAAATTGAAATTAAAAGCAAAAAAGTGTGAATTCCGCTGAACCTCAGCAGAGTTTCTGGGGCATATTGTCAGTCGGGAAGGATCAAAACCCAACCCTGACAAGATCGCTTGTGTCAAAAACTTTAAGGTACCACGCAGCCAGACCAAGGATAAGGTCATTCCATGGATTGGCCAATTTTTACCGATGATTTAAAAAAAAAACTTTGCGCAACTAGCTATCCCATTGTATTCTCTTATGGGGAAAAAGAAAAGATTTTACTGGAATGAGGAGTGTCAGAAGGAGTTTGATATTTTAAATGAGAAGTTGTGTTTGGCGAAGGTATCAGCTTTCCCCAATTTCACAAAACCTTTCCTATTGGAAACAGACGTCTCTACGACTGGCATCCGCACAGTATTATCCCAAGAATTCCCTGAGAAGTACGCCCTATAGCCTATGCAATTCGAAACTTTAATTCTGCTGAGCGGAATTATGCTACCATTGAAAAAGAGGCCCTCACTATCATTTGGGCTGTAAAACATTTCTAACCATACCTGTGGGACCACAAATTTACAATAAAAAACAATCATGCCCCATTAAAGCACATCTTCTCGGCCAGCAAGTGTACTTCTGACTGGTTGAGGGGATGGGCTTATTTGCTTACTCAGTATAAGCTCAATAAAATCAGGTATAAAGCTGGGAGGTTAAATGGGAATGCTGACAGAATTCCCCCATCTGACAAAGAAATGGAGGAAGATGATCTTGCGATTCTTGTCAGCATCGAAAGTCTAGTTTGCAGGCGGCTCGACCAGAGATGGTTCCAATCCAAGTTGGGAATATTTTTGACAAAATCGCCAAGGAAATACTTGGCCCCTTGTCGCATACTATTTGGTGTACAGGTTTTAAAATACGGGTAATAGCCTTTGGGCTTGTATATGCTTTGTTTATTATGTGTAAAATTTTGTGTTAATAGTAAAAGACGCCCAAAAGGATCTCCGGTGTGTTGGGATGCTAAATCCCCCAATCCGCCCTTGAGGCCCCAAGTGGCGCCTCCCTTGTGGGCTAGATGTTCTCGCCTTCGGCTCGCTGTCTGGAAATGGCAAGCAATGGCAATGGCAAGTTGTATTGATCAAGTGTTAGTTGGTTTGTTTGTAAATGAACATGGCCTTGTCTAACAATGGACGGAGCTTGTATTCTCTGCTATATAGTTTGGCTTTTGACTAAGCATGCTTGGCAAAATTCCACTCTGGCTTGTTACTACACACACCCACTCCTGTGCTCTAATTGCACTCCTCGATCAAATCGACCATGCCACTCCTCAGCAAACACCTTCATGATGCGTCCACAAGACAAGCTTTAACGGCCAAGTGTTGAACTTTTGAAAGTTTTTATTTTAAACTGAAATCGTTTTGAATAGTTTTTATTTTGAAAATCGTCTAAATTCTGAATAAAATCGTTATATTTCAAGGTAATCAAAATCTGAAATCTTGGGGGGTGTTTTTTATATTAAATTGTTGTTTTTGTTGTTCATGTTTAGTACCGTGTATAGTTTTGCTAAATGTGTATACCTGTGTCCTTGTCCCTTTCTTAAAAGGGGTAAATTGGTTTTTCATTACAGTTAAATTGCTGTGGTTTGTTTTTAATTGGTGCTTTAGTATTAAAATCCAGGCATATGTTTTTGTGTATTTTTAATGTGTTTTATTTTGTGCTATGTTATGTGCAAGCTTTTCAAATGAACAGGTGACATTTGGTTCCAAGTAGACCTTTCTTTTAATAAACTCCACCATCTTCATTCCTAAATCTTGTAAATGTTTTTATTTACTGTTTTTCAACAACCAAAACCTCAAAAATTCCAAAAGCTTGCAAAATCTATCTATAAAAATGCTTGTTAAATCAGTTTTTTTGTTATTTTCTAAAAATGTTTTAAAATAGTCTAAAGTCTTAAAATGCGGGTTTCTATAAATAAAGTTTTTTTGTTTTAAAAAGGCGTCTTGTCATTATTTTCTTGGCTATCAGAGGGGTGAATTTCCCCTGAAATTCTTCTGGTAGTGCGTTATTTTAACGTGTATCTGCTGCAACACAAAGGTAAGTTAAATTTTTATTAGTAATCAAGGTTAAAAACACAAAATTTATGTACAAACAAAACTTAATACAACACTCGTTATTTACAAGGTTTATAATTTTTCAAGTAAAAAAATATCGTTAAATAATTTAAACATTCTAAAAATGCACAAGTTCCGCTCTCTTTTGCTAGCCGCCCAATGGGCCGCTGTTTCCCATTCAAAATTAGCTAAACCCTACCCATATCAGTAAAATTCCTGAAACCTGTCCACAAAATCGTTAGCCACCTAACTGAACTATACCTGGCTAATTTCTTAGCGGTGGTAATTTGATATAAAATAAATACAAATTAACCTTAAATAAAAATAAATTAAATTAACTACCCCATTTGTAGCTGGCAGTTCCAACCCAAGCTGTTTGTCGCTACAATACTAATAATAATTTAAGTTTTAAAATAATTGAAATATTGAAATATTTTTTTGTTATGCTTAAAAAAACTTTATGTATTAAAACCATAAGATTTTCTACTTACACAACTGCTTAATTTCTAAAATGTGACTATTAATTACCTAAAACAAATAATTTACAGTAAAAAAATTAGAATTAAAAAAAACGACCAAAATTAAAAATTCTGCTAAATGTTTAGCCTGTCCCGGCACAGGCCCCGGCCGGGGCAAAATTTTCCACCCCGGCCCCAGCCCCGGCCCAGGCAAATCTAAATTTCCCTTCCCCAGCCGCGGCCCCGGCATCAGCAATAATTCTGCCCCGATCGATCCCTAGGCTGGATAGTGTTTGATGGGATACAAATTATGAAGGTACGACAGGAGTAAAAGCAATGATGTTTCTACTTTTAAAAATTATCATGCTCTGGAGCTTCAGCTGTTTAAATACTAGGAAGCTCCATAGTCCCTCCCTTTAATTATGGAAACTAAAACTTACTCTTGAAACGCGTTCTGCCCAATATTTTTTGTTAGGTTTCGTTTTTTAATAAAAAAACAAGCATTTTAAACCGTATTTACCCATAGTTTTGTCTAAAAATTCGTTTTTATGCATTATGCATCGCGCATTGATCATTGTGCATTGTGCATTGTGCGTAAGTGTGAACACGTTCCTACCTATTTTTATTTAATAATAAAAAAAATCAAAAAGCCTTTATTTCTTTTAAAAACGAAGTAAGAACAAAACGGTTGAGTTTTATATTGCTTTTTTGCATTAATATTTTTTTTCTAAATTTGTAAAACCCAATACTTGCAATTTTTTTTTATCAAGGTTTGCGTGGTACGGCACCTGTGCCCCATTTTTTAAATGCAGATTTCAACTTATGTATCTATTCTGATTGCACAATTTATTAGAACAGGCGGTTTAAGTGTGAAAAAAATTTGGAAAAAATGACAATTTTTCCCTTTTGCCACAATGAATTGGTAATTTTGTCTCAAACTAGAGTGAAATTGTTTTACATTGAAAAGTATCCAGTTTAAAATACCACGCATAAAAACTTTAACACAATTGTATAAGCATATAAAGTTAAAATTTTGTAATTCCAAGCATTTGTGGCTCAGGACCGTTGGCACTGGAGCAGTTTTTACGGGATGTTCTAGGACCGTTTTTACGTCTAACCAATTTAAAAGGTAACACTTTATGTACTTTTCCTTCTCTGCAAACTGTTTCGGCTTCTCGCTGTAGTGCATGAGATAGCGGCTCAATGATCATCATCTGACCATTCGGATTTTTAATTTTGTTGCGACGGTATGGCAGGGCGGTAACATACTTGATGGTGTTTATTTCAGAGCGAAAAAATAACAGAAACATCACTGGTAGAATGACAAAGAGAAAGAATATGGTACCCGTGGCCAGGATTGTGATTAAAGTAAGGGTTATGGTGAGACGCAAGTCGTGTTCATTGGTTACTGTGGTAAAAGCGAAGTTGAGTGGAATGAGTATACAATAATCAGCAATCAAACTCATACTGGCTACCGACAGAAAACGAGCTTCATGCAGTTTAAACCGGCTTGGAGGGTCTTTGAGCGCTTTGAACAATATAGGAACCATTGAAACGAGAAGTACGACTGGACATATCATTAGTACAACGGTTTGCGGCTCTTTCATTGCTGTGCATGTGAGAAAATATCCCAATTTTGACCCGTGCAAATTATTTCTAAGAAAATTTATCTGGGGCAGTTCCAAAATCAACCAAAGCATTAAAATTAGAAACTGAGTCATTAAAATCACCAAAAAGTAAACACTTTGTTTGCGTACTTTTGGTATTAAGCTGTGGCAGGATAAAGTATCTCGGCACATACCACAGTGACAAAGTAGCTTACGACACTTCAAAAATGCAAATGTGTGACAAAGGGTTAATAGCGTGCTGTTAGCCACCCAGTGACTGATACAAATGGGTTGAACTGGCTCAATAATAGCCAAAATCGAGGAGAGGTACAAAGCCATCAGAGACATACTCAAGCCCAACAATAACCATGGTGAAGATGCTTGCACCACAGGTGTCATCCACATACGTAAAATAATTACAACCGCCACTAAACTTAAAACAAATGATGCGGCAATAATAGTTAGAAGCGTAGATATTTCGGGGTAAGCTAAGTCAATGTAAGTTATGCGACCAGAAACGCACTTGCGAAAATTTTGTGCGACAGAAGGGACATTTGGCTCTTTACATTCTTCACAATTGGCAGTTGTAGTGTTTTGAAAACGGCTAAGTTGGATTTCTTCGACTTTTATGTAGCTGTATAGATTAGAAGTACAATTAATGCAAGACCAACAACATACTCCAGACATGGATGGATAACCCCTATCACAAGACGGGTAGCAATTTTGAGTTCTATATTTGAGCTGTTGCCATTTGTGCTGTAAATGTGTATCAAGCCAGTCACTTAGCTCTAGATTTTTTTCTTTTAAAACGGAATAATTTCCAATATTAACCCAGTTTTGGGTTCCATCATCTAAAACCTCTGCCAGGCAAAATATGTCATACAAAGGAAATCCACTGTTTGTGTCATTAAAAAAACCATCTGATATGTTTTTTATATAGTTATAAAATGTGTGACCAATCAGTTGTTTCATATCAGAGCAAATTCCTAGCTGGTCCCTGCAAATCTCTGAATGAAGGTTCAACAAACCCTTGTAAAGAAGTTCCATGCTTCGATACACAAAACCGGAATGCTGCATGGCAGACTCTGTAATTAAAGATTTGATCATTGTTTCGTTTCCTTGGCAATTCCCAAATGTATTATCGCCATTAGTTTTACAAACCCCCTCTGCGCAGCAATTATTGTGCTGTTTGATAAGTGTCTTCATCCATGGTGATTGCGCTTTATCCAAAGTGAGATTTCTCAAATGCTCCTCAAAATTCCCGCTGAAAAAGTGCAGTCCGGGCTGTGTGGCTATGGCCGAATGCAGTATTTTGTAGTTTTTTTTTATTTGACTACTCCACGCGTCAACGCCAACTAGTTGTGGAAAGTCGGGCATTGTCGATCCGCTCTCATTTCTCCAGGCATCATAACGTTCAAAGAAATCCTCGGCTAAAACTCGATCAAGAAAAACAACAAGAACCGGTGGGGGATGAGTATTTTTGTCGTCTTTAAATTTAACTCTCAAAAGATCCCAGTCTGGAGTTTCAACAATAGGCAACTTAAACGACCACTCAATGCAGATATGTGACTCTGTTGTTTCCGCATGGTTTCCAGACTTAACGTCTCAGGGTAGATTTTCAGTGTATGTCAAATATTTAAAATTTAAATCTAATAAGTATTTAAATCTCATAACCTTGAATTTTATATCAATATACAATATCAATAGTGTCCAGAATACACAAAATTAATTAATTAAAAAAGCTAGAATGAGAAACGAGAATAATTAAACAGGATATTTGTGGATCCTATTCTAACGACATGCACGTATGCATGTTTTTTTCTGCATACCGTTCCATGTTTTTTGAAAAATATGCAACCGTATGCATGTAATTTTGAAAATTGGCAAACGGTTGCATTAAAAAAACCATTCAACCGTCTGCAAAATCAGCATATGTATGCATGATTTTCAAAACACATGCAACCGTTTGCATGTGAGTTTAAAACATATGCAAACGTTTGCTTGTGTTTCAAAAACTTATGCAGACGGTTGCATATTTTTAAATTAAAAAAGATCCGTAAGAAATTTTTTTTCATGGGTGGCGCGGGAGCGCCACGGGGCGATTTAGCCCCGTGGCGCCGCGCCAACCATTATTAGAGAACGTGGGTAAATTTTGAAATTCAGAACCTTCTTCTTCTTCTTCTTTTTCTTCTTCTTCTTATTATTATTACTCCAACGCTCCATCCTTAAAAGCGATATTCCTCATTCGTTATTGGTTGATCAAAAATAAACATGGGCTCATAAGAAAAAAGAAGGAATTACGCAACTTTCTTAGGAAGCACTTTTTTGATTTAGGTCCTTGTTATCGATTTATTGATCAAAATAAAAAATTTGAAAAATAGACAAATAAAACTCCCAAACGCACAATAACAGCCTTTTGGCAACAATAAGGATTGTACAGAGCAGACAACCAACATCCCCTCATAAAAACCGCACAAAAAAGCAGACTTTAATTTGTGGCAGAAACGGAACCAAATCCCAGCGCCATCTGCTTCAACCGCGCGGAAATCGGCGAAAACAACAAAGTACTTTTTTAATTCTTGCATTACTGATGACAAAATTAATTCAAAGTTTTATTTATTAAAAAATAATAATAAGCGTCGGTGGCGCGGGAGCGCCACGCGCCGGTATGTAATCATCGGTGGTGCGGGGGTGCCACACTGCAATTTAACCCACGGCACCGCACCAACTATACTTAGAGAACGTGAGTAAATTTTGTAATTCATTTCATCATCATCTTATTATTATTATTTTTACTGTAGAATTATAATTGCAATCATTGGCGCACAGCATCGCGCCAACTATATTTAGAGAACGTAGGTAAACTTTTTCTGGAGCGCCACTGCACCGCACTAACTATAATTAAACAACGTGGGTAAATTTTGTAATTTAAATTCATCATCTTTTTCTTATTATTTTTTATTTAAAAAAGTATATCTCGGCAACGGAATGAATATAAACATATGTCATTGCGCAGCTAAAACTATAGTTTATTAGGCTATTTTTTCAATTTAATTCAAAAAAAGTGGTAGACTAGCCTTGAAAAATGCTCTAAGAATAGAGCAAGAAAAAGGGGCGGGGCGTATTTTCCCCGGGCGTATTTTTAGACAGAAAAGATGTGGACTAGTCTGAGATGGACATTATGTGGACTATACTCTCTAAAATTTGTTAATGGTTTTATTTGTTGTTTTCATTAAGTAATTAAACAAAAAAGCCCCACGAATAAAGTTTCATAAAAAATAATTAACTAGATAATGATTTTTCTTCAAAAGAACTGTTTCTTTAATGATTTTTAAATAAACTTTATTCCTGGGGTTTTTAAACTATTAACAACTTTTAGAGAGTAGAAATTTTGCAAATTTTGAAATCTAATTTTGAAATCTAATCTTTTTCCCAAAATTTTGCTCATTTTGATACCATTTGGCATTTTAGCTGTAACTTTTTGCCAGCTACACGTTGAACAACAAGTAGAAGCTTAAATTAAAGAAAACTGTCTGGAGATAATGATAGGCTTTTAAATTTTTGAAAATGATGATTTTTTGACTGAGAAACAATCAATTGTTTTTAAAGTGCCGAAATTAAATGCACACATTTAATATCGGCAATTTTCCATTTTTTTTAAACTGATTTAATTAAGTAAAAAAACTACTTTCGTACAGTGAAACTTTTGTGACGCAACGCAGTATCGTGAAAGCTTCAAAATGAGCTATCAAACATGAAATTCGGACCATACAGTGAAAAGTTACATCGGAAAAACAAAAAAGTGCCGAAATTAAATGCACTACCCTATGTCCAGTTGTACAATAAACCGTTCTAATCAACTCACACATGATCGAATTTAAATAATCGAATTTAATCATCATTTTCTGGTAATTTTTTGCACAAAGCGATTTAGTAAAATAGTCTTAGAAAGAACGAGTTTTTTGGTGTACAAAATATCGCTGTGCGAGAAAAGTTTTATTGAGTGCACAGAAAATAGCTTGCGCGTGAAAAGTCACAAGTGCAACATTTCTTGTAAAATTTAGGAAAAAATTCCCTGTCTAGCCGAAAATTCTCTTGTTTTATATATTTTTGATATTAGCAATGATATTAAAATAACTCCAATATATGCAAAATACGTCTTGTGATTATGGAGGCAAATAAAACCTAGCTGACCTCGATGATTTGCAGTATTGAATCGACTATTTAACATTAAAATCATTTAAAACTTTCTTTAAAAACGGTTTTATAGTTAAGATTAAATACCATATTTTATAATTATTTATCAAATTACACAATTTGGAGCAAAAATACAATTTTTTAAAGCGTGAAAGTTGACTAATTTATGTATATTTTTTGAAAAGCAGGAATTTAAAAAAAATTATGCGTTCCAATTCGTTTATTTAAAATTTTATAACCGCACAATTATAATTGATCTTTTTACGTCTCTTATACAAACTTACTAGAGGTCAGCCGGATATAATTCAACCATAGATATCTACTGTCAAACTATCATCTTGTAAATGAAATCTACAAACGGCTTTTAATACTCAAGATATCTTTAAATTTTTAGAATATGGATTCCTGATTAAAATAAGAAATCTTAATAAAATAAAGAGGCTTTAGAAAATCTTAATATAGCATAATAAATAATAAATATCCTAATATTAAAACAATTAAATTAGTTCTTTAAATAAAATTTTGTATAATATTTCACTGTCAAAAATGTTTAGAAGCGCTTTAAAATTTGCATTCTTAGGGGTCCTTACCCCGGTTTGCCCCGGCTCATTTGACAGCTAAATTGCCGGGGCCGGGGCCGGGGTCGGGGTAGAGAAAATTGCGTTTGCCGGGGCCGGGGCCGGGGCCGGGGCCCCGGTCGATCCCTAGTTAGGAGTAGATAATTGTAGTTTTCTAGTCCCGGGTTCAAATACCTTTTCAAACGAGCGCTATATTTTTTGCTTTATTTCTTCCTAATTTTATTGATTTTGTACCAAATTTAAAGTTATAATTCTAATTTTATTTTGTGATTTTGTTTGTAATTTTATTTCCTAATATTTTTCGATAAATATTGAACATTAAAAACAACTAAAAAAAATTACTTACATATTTTTATGTCATTATTTTCTCTTTTCTAACGAAAATTAAAAAAAAGCCTTTATTTTTGGATATTAAAAAAATGCCATTTTAATGAATTCGTCGACCGATTTTGATATATTTGTATGTATTTATATTTTTTTAAAATTAAAGTATCACTTTTTGGCTTGTTTCAAGACATAATATTTTGTGCGTTTTTATTTGCGTTTTGTAATATTGTTAATTATCTGGTATACAAATAAGAAAATTAAGAATCTAAAAACATTGTTGCATGTGTCATTAAAATACAAACAAATTAATATATTGGTTTTTAAAATAAGTCTAATATTGAGCAAGTTATGATTACTTTTGACGGTCAAAGATTAAGTGCAAAGTGTTTTTAAAGTGATTGTTATTATTTAATAAAAAAATTTCTTACGGATTTTTTTTATTTAAAACTATGCAACGGTCTGCATAAGTGTTTGAAACACATGCAAACGGTTGCATGTGGTTCAAAACACAACACAAGCAAACGGCTGCATGTGATTTTTAAAATTAAAGATAAATTCTATCAGGGTGAAAAAAGATGAGTGGTAAAGTAACCAATCGTTCTTTGAGAAAATATCACGTGCAGAGAAAAACACGACACAACTAAATAATAATTGGTTACATAACTGCTGAAAGTTTTTTTTTAATTTTTCTCGCTCGTGGGTTTATTGTTTATTTCTTCCTGGCGGAGAGCGGTTACGCCCTTAATTTCAGCCTGGTTGACTTTAGCTTTGGTTGCATAGTTTTTAATGCAACTTTTTGCCAATTTTCAAAATTACATGCATACGGTTGCATATTATTCGAAAAACATGCAACCGTATGCATAAAAAAACATGCGTACTATGCATGTTGTTTGGATCCACGCATATCCCATATAATTATTCCCCGTTTCTCATACTTCTTTTTTAATTAATTAAGTTTATGCTGTCTTGATACTGTAATATTAATTTTAAATTAGTTAAAACAAGTGTTGAAATAGTTACTGTTAACTATAGTTTGTGTTTTTAAATAATTTTTTCAGTAATGAATTAAAAAAAAACCTTTAATTTTTATAAACAATTGTATTACCTAACTAAATAAATAAAACGGTTAAGTTAATTAAGTTGAAAAAGCAATGTAAAACTTTTTTAAGTTAAGTTAAATGAACAATATTTTATAAGTGAAAACAAAATTTGCGCATAGTTCTAAAAATTTTAAAATAAAAACTGTTTTGAAATAAGATTTGTTTTAATAATTTGAAAAAATTTTTCATCGGGTTAATCTTGGTTTACAAAGAGTAAACGAATATGTTTAAATATTTACATTAATTTTAAAATTTCAAAATCCTAGTGTTTACTTTTATGGATACAAATTGTTAATTTTTTGCAATAAAAATTCTACCCTAAGACCTTTAACATCTCTTTTTTTTCTTTCTCCAAAGCTTCCATATCGGCGTCAATTAAATCGCAGAAAGCGTCAAATAGTGACCTTCCATAGTAAGAGTCTTCGTAAATCACAGACACCTGAGACCACTTCATGCGCTTCAGAATAGCAACAACTGCTTCAGCCTGATACTTGTCCGATGGTACCGTTCTAAGAAAATATGGATAGAGTTTGGTGTTGCTGAAGTCCGTTTGAGTAGCTTCAGACGCAATGAAAGGTATGCAAAACACTTCTAGCAGATAGCTGACGTCTTGAGCCACTCCCGAGCTCATACCCCCAAGCACTACGTCCACCTCGTTAGAAAAGTCGTGAGCGATGTTCTGGCAGAGGTTGGTGGAGCGATTTTCGATGAACAGAGCGCTTCTACGAAAACCAATAGAAGAACTGTAGCAGGAGTCGATCATCCACGTGCCCAGCGTAAAATTTTTTTCTGCCTGAAAATATATAGAATTAGTGATTTTTGGTGGTAATATTTCAATTTTTAAATCAATTCAAACAAGCTTTTAATATTATTTGTCATTCCGTAATTCTTGTTTGTTAAAAAATTTTTAGCAATAATTCGTTCATTTCATTAATTACTAGGAGATGAAATGATTGTAATGGAATTTAAGCAATAAATCGTTCATTTCATTAATGATTTATGATTGGCTTACTTAAAAAATAACTCAGTATATCTCCAGCTAATTCAGGATAATCAGCTCACTCAAGTAACTGGAGTTTTTTTCTAAATCAGCTTTTTAACTATAGTATAAGCTCTGAAAGATGCAAACTGTTATGTGTTGTTTGTTTATTTAGTCAAAATAAAAATAAAGATCCATAAAACATAAATATTAAATATAATAAATAACATAAAAATAAATCAGAAATATGTAAATAAACCGTTCAAATAAAGATTTTTAATTTTTCCAGTACTGTAACTAAACTTTTGCCTCTTATTTTAGTTTAACCGTAAACAAGAGTGGTGGATTACAAGAATAACACACATGAAAAATGCAATAATAACTTTTAAACTTCTTTTTTTCTTAACAAAATGACCGTCAGAAATTAACCTAAAGTTTTATTTTTTTTATAAAGGCCATCAGCTTTTTATCAGATTTTTCGTAAAAAATATTATTGACACGGCTATATTATTTTCGTTATATTGATTTTTGTAAATTTTTTAGATTACACCACTTTACAACCAGTTTCACCACTTTTGTTTCTCATTTCAAAATTCCTCTCACCCTTTTTATTATTCTATTATCATTTGTTTTAAATTCTATGTCAAAGTTCAGGAAAATCTAAAACACGCTCATTCACTTATTCACACAAACACACACACACACACACACACACACACACACACACACACACACACACACACACACACACACACACACACACACACACACACACACACACACACACACACACACACACACACACACACACACACACACACACACACACACACACACACACACACACACACACACACACACACACACACACACACACACACACACACACACACACACACACACACACACACACACACACACACACACACACACACACACACACACACACACACACACACACACACACACACACACACGCACACACACAATACATACATACACACACACACACGCACATACGCACACACACACACACGCGCGCGCGCGTACACCTGCACGCACACGCACACAGACACGTACACGCACACACCCACACCCGCACACGTGCACGCACACGCGCACACGCACCCACACCCGCAACCGCACACGCACACACGCGTTTTTTGTAAAGAGCATATTCTTTACAGGATCTGAATTCCTAATAAAACGATTATATTTTAAACATTATTATTAATTTTGGTTTTTGTATTGTTTTTTTTAAAGTTTTTCTTAAAACAATAAAAATTTCTCGTGTAAACGTTCTAACTTTCCTTGTGCAGCCAAAAGGTAAACAGATAAAAATATATCAAAAATGTTTGGCCAACAACGCACTGTGTAACAATAAAAGTTGATTTCAATTTCAAAAAATTTGTGCTGCTATGTATAATACTAGACTTTAAAACAAGTGTAACCAAAAATATATTCTTCTTAGAAAGTAACAAGAAATACTATTTTTAAAGAAACAAGTGTCCCAACTAACTATAAGTAAAATACTCCTAGTTGACAACGCAGGTGGGGGTTTTTCGCCTTTATTAAACCCGTTCCCGTTATTAGTTGCACAGTAAGCACAGTAAGCAAATTTAAATGATTAAAGCTGTACGGTAGCAATATACAAATTTTATTCACAGATACAGTGTATTATAGGCAAATAAAATCTAGATGACCGCGATATTTGCAGTATTGAATCGACTATTTAACAACAAAAATATTCAAAATTTTTCACTAAAGCGGGTTAAGAATTAAGGTTAAAAACTGTATTTTAATAATTATTTATCAAATTACTTAATTTCGAACCTAAATGCATGTTTTTTAAGGACTAAAGTTGGTTGATTTATGTATATTTTGTGAAAAGGTGAAATTAAAAAAAATCTGCGTTTTTATTTGTTTTAAAAAACGTCATTACCGCACAATTTTATTTGGTCCCCTTATGTCACCATTCTAATTTTCAGCGTCACCCAGATATAATTCAACCATAGGCACGCCCCTTAAAAAAAACGTGTGCGCGCGAGTTATTGGAACGTACCGCAGGGCGAAAATTGGAACAGTACCGAAACGAAACACAGTCATTTTCACAGTCATTGCATTGATTATTCTTTTGTTCGGATAAAAAATAATTTAAAGATATTATTAGCGGTTACAGAATAGCGAAAATTACTCCTACGACAATTTTATCTACAAGAAGCCCGTGTCAGCCATACGGCTGACAAATAATTTTTTCCGGCATTTTTTATATTCATTTACTTATTTTGTTTCAAAATTCAACCCTTCTATACCATTCCCGTGACTGTAAGCTTTACAATCATGATACCTCAGTTAACCCGCACTTCATTTTGTCATTGCAGGAAGGTGTCTTTCCCTCGTTTGGTGAAAATATGTTGTTCAGCATAAAGATGCCCATGTTATTTTTTACTAATTTCAACCCCCTTATGATGCTTCCTGAACTATATGGTTTACCCATAATATCTGATTTACCCCCCAATCTTTTTTGTGATTGGGGAGAAAGGTCTTTCCCTCTTTGGTATAAATATGTTGTCCAGTATTAAGATGTCCATGTCATGATGACTGTAAGCTTTGCAATGATACCTCATTTAGGCCAATCCGTTTTGTGGTTGGGTAAAAGCCCTTTGGTCAAAATGCGTTCTCCAGCAAAAAAAAAGCCCTTGTTATTTGTTTTTTGAAACATTAACCCTTTTATGACATTCCTTGAAACTTAAGCTTTGCAATGATATCCAATTTAGATTAATCCTTTTGTGGTTAAGGAGAAAGTTTGTTGCCCCTTTTAGTCAAATAACGTTGTCCAGCATAAAGATGTCCATGTTCATTTTTCCAAAAACATGATAATCTGGCTTTACATTGGCAAATTACTCTTACCAATAAGTTTGAACCAATTCAAAGATAAAAAATTTTTTAACTTTCAAAGTCCCTTAGGGCCCTGTTTTTGATAAAATGTCTTGTCCAACCAAAAGATGTCCATGCGATTTTTTTTATTTTAACCCCCTTATGACATTTCCCTCTCTGTAAGCTTTGCAACGATATCCCATTTAGCCCAATTTTTTTGCTGGTTGAGGAGGAAGGTTGTTCCTGTTTTTAGTGAAAAAACGTCCAGCATTAAGATGTCCATGTTAATCTTACCAAAAAATATGACATTTTGGTTTTACATTGGCTAATTACTCTTATCAATAAGTTCGAGCCAATTTAAAAACAAAAAAATTTTGGATTTCCAAAATCCATAGGTTTCCCCTTTTTGTGAAAATGTGTTGTCCAACCAAAAAATGTCCATGCAATTTTTTTAATTTCAACCCTTTTATGACATTCCCCTGTCTGCAAGCTTTGCAATGATATCTCATTTAGCCCAATCCTTTTGCTGGTTGGGGAGAAAGGTCGTTCCTCTTTTTAGTGAAAAAACGTTGTCCAGTATAAAGATGTCCATGTTCATTTTTCCGAAAATCATGATATTCTGGCTTTACATTGCCTAATTACGCTTTCAAATAGGTTTAAGCCAATTCTGAATCAAAAATTTTTTTAAGTTCCAAAATCCATAGGGTCCACCTTTGGTTAAAAAGCGTTGTCCAGTGTAAAGATGTCCATGTAAGTTATTTCAAAATTTCAGCCCCCTTACGACATTCCCTGGGGTATAAGCTTTCTAACGATACCTCATTCACCTTAATCCGTTGGGTGGTTAGGTTAGGGAGGAGTTGGGAACACACAGACACACACACACACACACACACACACACACACACACACACACACACACACACACACACACACACACACACACACACACACACACACACACACACACACACACACACACACACACACACACACACACACACACACACACACACACACACACACACACACACACACACACACACACACACACACACACACACACACACACACACACACACACACCCACACACACACACACACACCCACACACAGACATTACGTCTATTTATATATAGATAACAATGGTAACATAACCACTGGAAACTTTTAATTTTCTCTAGCTTGCGACTCTATTCTTTATTTTTTCCTGACGGTGAGCGGTTACGCTCTTAATTTCAGTCTGGAAGACTATCTTCAGTAAATTTAAAGAAAAAGAAAAAAACTTTATTGGCAATAAAATTTTTTAAATTTAAAAAAAAATTGAAAAATATTTTGTTGCCAATACAAACATATTAACAGACCAAAAAAATATGAATAAAGCCAGGAATAGCTAATGGACAAAAAATCACTGATCCAATTGTTCATTTTGTGCAGTTTAAAAACCATTTACCTTAAGAAGGTCGCTGAAATGTTGCAGCGCGTAGAGATGCATCTCGGACTGTATGACTCTTAGCGGTGATAAATTACCATAGTCACATTGGGTGTAATCGATTATTTCACCGTTGTTTTCATTTTGGTAAGTGTGGCAGGGATAAATTCCACCTACCAGAAAGTCGCCTTGGACTTTAAAATCGCTTTCCGAGGTTTGACAACGAGATAATGAAATAACTGATATCATAATCAACAGTTTTAGAACGCAAAATCTTTTAAGCATTTTCATAATTTCTGACTGCGATTGTACAATTATGTGAAATCTAAAAGTAGTGTCCGGCTTCTGTACTTGAAAGTCGAACCCTCTTTACACAGTTATGCGCACTGTAAACAGTAATTGTGCTAACGAAAATCCAGTCGGAAGGGCGTTTTAAAGCTGTAAAATCAAAAACGTAAACAAACATACAGTAATAAACGCATAAAATCATAAGCCGCAGAAAAGTCACGCCAAAATGAATTTAAAGTTGACTTTGCGGAATTAATTATAAAGCAAAATTTACTATAAGACAATTATGTGGATAAAATAGGATTATAAATACAGAACAAAACAAAAAAAACCTGCTCGTTTTTTCTATGAATATTATTCTCAACTAGTGATGTTCCCCAGAGCTCAAAGCTACGGAGCTCCGCCCGTTTTTAAACTAAATGCATAAATAATTGAAGAGTGATCGCATAGATTGTTTTGTCAAAAAATTTTTGTAAACTAAATTTTTTCCAAAACTTGTTTAAATCAATAAAAATAGTTCTACAAATACAAATGGAGCAGTGTAAAATGTATTTCAATCTTAAATAAGCCGAAAATCGCTCATTTAAAGGACGAAGCTCTGGAGCTTAAAATATTATAACATAAATGTAAATCGGCTCGAATTCTTCTTAATTCTCTAATGGTTCAAGCTCAAGAGTGTTTAATCAATCAATATAACTTTTAGCACAGAAAATATCACACTTTCTACTGATCTTTTGGTAAATTTCTTTTGAACACTTTCAGTAAGATCTATATTTTTATATAAAAATGGTGACCATACTTGAGAACAATATTTGAGAATAGCTCTTGCATATGCTTTATACGCAGTAATTAAGGATTTGTAGTTATTAGTTTGAAAAGATCTAAAAATATATTTATCACAGAGAACGTTTTTTTTGCTATTTGTCTCGGTCTTAGGTCATACGTTTGGCGTGACACACGAAATCAAAGGCCCTGCTGAAATCGATGTAAGCTACATGATGTGATCTTTTCAAACTAATAATTGCAAATCCTTAATTACTGCATATAAAGCGTTCGTAATACCTAGTCTTGAATATTGTTCTCCAGTATGGTGACCATTTTTATATAACGATTTAGATCTTATTGGCACCTTGCACTGGAACTCCGTTTATACATGAAGTATGCAATAAACATAGCGAGTCACCATAATGGATAATTACCGTATCTCCTACTTATCTTTTGCAGTATGCAGATCAACCGATCAAAATTTCGCGCGCTTTTGAGAGTTGATCTGCATACTACAAAAGATAAGTAGGAGATACGGTAATTTCCATTATGGTGACTCGCTATGTTTATTGCATACTTCATGTATAAACCGAGTTCCAGTGCAAGGTGCCTATTGAAAGTGTTCAAAGGAAATTTAACAAAAGATTATGAAAAAGGTGTGATATTTTCTGTGGTAGATATTGATATATTGATATACTGATCAATTAAACACTCTGAAGCTCGAACCATTAGAATTAAGAAGAATTTGAGCCGATTTACATTTTTGGTATGATATTATAAACAATCGTAATGATATTGATTTTAATGACATTTTTAAATGGACCACATTTAAAGGTAAAAACAATTATAATAAAAAACTTTTTTATCATTAAAAATTATCATTGCTTTCAAATAGTTTCTCAAATAAATTTTTTTTTTCAAAACCATACATTGGAATCATTGACAATCATAAATTGATTAATACATATTGTTTGTAAAAAAACCATCTATCTTGTTTTTTAATGAAAAAACTTAAATTAAAAAATTAACTAAAAACAAACAAACTGACCAACAAATTTTTGTTTTATTATAACTAAAAAGCAATCAAAGTACCTATTTGTCTTATTATAATTTATTTCTAAAATTGATTATATGACGTAGCTAAATATTTTATTAGTTTTGGCACAAAATTAAATGTGTTATAAGAAAATAAAGTTGTATTTTTGTTTTTTGGCTTTACTCCAAGCATTACTATCTTATGTTAAATTTGTTTATTAAAAGCATTACTTAGGTTTTCAATTAGGTTTATAAACTATAATGCACAAAATCACTGTTGAGTGTGTACAGATATAAATTTTTATTAAAGTCACTCAACGAATGCAAATTATTCTACACGCCGTCTTATTCCAATTCAAAAAGCTGTGAATTTTACATAATATATATGCGCCCCTCAGATATTAATTGTTTGTGTAACGACACCAATTACTTGCATTAACTATTTTCTGCCTAGTTTTTAACTACTTTATTAACTACTTGTATTAACTACTTTATTTTTTGAAAGTAGGTAGTTAACAACATTTAGAAACGAAGTAGTTAGTCAAAATCATTGTAGGTAAGTAGTTAATCACTTAAGTATTTATCATACTACACTATCTTTTGCTACTAGAAGCACAATTTATTGGATCAAACTTATTGGATCAAACTTATCAAATTTATTGGATTAAGTAGTTGTCATACTACACTATCTTTTGCTACTAGAAGCACAATTTATTGGAATAATTTACCAGCAAATATTGTTAATCCATTATCTGTGAAATCTTTCAAAATTAAGTTAGAAAAAAAATTAAATTTGACAAATTTACAAAGTTTGATAGACACTTATATGTAGTCTTTTGGCTTTTAGTGTTTTCTCCTTTAATTTTTTCTCATTTTAACCGCTCCATATTGATCATAGCGTTTTTTTTTGTATTAATCACAATTTAACAAAATTTGTGTGTAATTTCTAGTGATATTTTGTATGTACAATACTTGTTTTAAAAAATCCTTTTGTGTATTTTTTATATAATATCTAAGTTGATATTTAACTTGGTAAAAATTGTCAAAACTGTAATATTCCACCTTAACAAAGCATTATTTACTAAAACCATTCTAATGCCTTTTATTTAAATTTTTTATTATTATTTGAAAACCATAATATCAAAAGAAATAACAAATAAAACGTATACAATAAACCATATCACAATAAAAAAACAAACGAGAAAAGAAAAAAATTAAATTGCAAAGTTGTGATTTTATAATGCGATTTAGTGTTTTTTTAAATTGATTTTCAAGTTGACATTATGATTATAAATATTGCTTAGTGGCGTCTGGCGTTAAATCTAAGCATACTTAAGGACATCGCAAAAAGTATAAACCAAATTTGGAAGATTTTGTAACTGAATCTTATTATTAACTAAATTTTACAAGAGTAAAAAATCAGAAAAATTTTTTATTCCTTTTGCATCTGTTTGAAACAGTAATAACATTGTTTTTGAAGTAAAAAAAACTATTTACCAGTAAAACTATTGTTGCTGCATTTTCGCCATTTTAAGTTTTACTCAATAGTACCAACTTTGCAAAAAATTTGCAAGCGTTTTTGTAAAAACTACCAGCATGAAAAACTTGTCATTTTTTATATGAATAAATTTTGTATGATCATATAACAGAACTATTAATCAATTCTGTTGAATCATCAAACAAAGTCAATTTGTACTTAACCCGTTCCTGTGATTGCCTTTTCCTTGGTTACAACCATGAAATCTTTGTACGCCCTTTGTTGTACTTAGGTCATATATAATTTTTGTGTTGTGAAAATCGTGCCCAGTGAATGAGCAAATTGAAATGGTTAAAGCTGTATGGTAGCAATATACAGATTTTTCTCACGAACACAGTCTATTACATAGGGTCTTTGATGCTGCAAAAATTCACATATTGCTACCGTACAGCTTTAACCATTTCAATTTGCTCGCTCACTGGGCACTATTCACGCACAAAAATTTATGTATGACCTAAGTACGACCTAGGTAGGTAGAGTTTACTGCAGTAAGGTTTACGTACGACATTTGTCATGCAAAAATACCACCATCGTGAGATGAAAATATACAAAAAAACATCATTCGAAAATACCACCACCACAATAGTTCAAAATGTTTTAAATTATGTAGCGCCAAGCCGGTGGTGAACGCGCGTCTACAATTGGTCAGTCAAAAGCCCCATGAAGAGAGCAAAGCTTCTCTCGGCTTACCTCAATAAATAAAGTTTCACTTGCGCGATCCCAGGGGAGACGTGGGTGATTGAGTCTTGGGGAATCCTGACGGTCTTTTAGTTGTGGACGGAGCGGCCTAGTGACTGGCGCAGGTTGGGCTTTAAAGAGAAAGCGAAGCCAGAAATACACATGTTTTTAACTGTGTGATTTGATTGAATTATTTTAATAAAGATTTGTTGTTTGCTGCAGCTTTACAAGAATAAATAAGCGTTTTACGCTTTTTACAGAAATTACAATAAACGAATTTAACACAAACTTTTATTATTTTGAAGTAAACAGAAACGCATAATAGAACAAAAGCGAGCGGTTACTGTAGCGATTGATTCAAAAAGGAAGATAGAAAAATCAGCAAGGAACTTTCAAGGTTCTCTTGCTATGCGCTATTTTTAGAAAAAGAAACACTCTTTTTCACCCACCAATTACGCGAGGAGCGAAGCTCTACTCAACCTAACCAAAGACGGAGTTGCAGATTCCAGTTGGACATTGGGGATGGGCAGTTAAATCGTTTAATTTACCCATTATTTTCATAGCCAGTGAATAATGCAAGTTGCTGGAACACGTTACACACTGGCCTCTTCTGGCCCAAAGGTCACTATTAAAAGAAACATAAATTAATTAGAAAGTTAGATAAATCTTTACGCCATGCTTATTAAACCTTGAACTTTAACTTGCTTACTTACTTACTCTAACTCTAACTCTAACTTGATTTTTACTGTTAGAACTTGCTCTAACAGTAAAAATCTCGTACACCGTCAACCAAAACGGTTTTTTACTGGCATACCAGTAAGAAAATACTGGTTGCGTCAGTAACCAGTAAAAAAAATTGCTGATTTCACCGGTAACCAGTAACTTAAAGAGTGTTACAGTTACTGGTTACCGGTGAAATCAGCAATTTTTTTTTACTGGTTACTGACGCAACCAGTATTTTCTTACTGGTATGCCAGTAAAAAACCGTTTTGGTTGACGATGTACGAGATTTTTACTGTTAGAGCATGCAATTCGCAAAGTCAAAACCAGTAAGATGTTTTAGAGAGTACCTTTTGATAAGGTTTGCACGACGTGAACGTAACAAAAAGTCGGCCGCATGTGAGAAAGATTTACCAACCACTGACCGACGCGTGGATTAGGTGCATGCGCAATTAGTGACATGTTCGCTATGTGCGAACACACAGCTTGGTACATACGCCTGCTTGTAATTTAGGGCTGGATTCAAGCGGCGGAATTTTTAATGTGTAAGGGCGCAATAAGGCTAGTGTTACAACGTGTGAGCACCTATAAACCAGAGACCCCTTGTTTGAGACATGAGCTTCCGGATGCCACTAAGATTTTTATTTGCCTACTGTTAGCTAACTATTAAAAATTTACATATAAAAATTTAAGGAATTATGTTTTAAAAACTGCTTAAGAAGATGATATAGGTTTTAACTAATTTTAAGAAACGTTTATGTTTGTGTTTTTTATGATAGCTTGTTTTTAAAACAAGTGCTAACGGTGGGTGAATAAATTTTGGTGCGCATATTTCGCTACACCTTCCCGGCCGGATTGAAACTGTCCCCAGTTTTGTACGAAAGAAGGGAAGTCACGACCGGAAGGAAAGATGTGATTTGAGCTAGGATTAACGCCTTAAACTCTATATCTTTCATTTTGCCACCTTATGCTTAGGAAATCACAACACAATATAAAAAATTTTACGGGGAAACCTAGTAAACAAACAAAAAAAAAATAGAGTTGATAAAGCAAGAAAATTTAAACGCAAAAGCCCCCAGCAAAATACTAATATCATATGAGAATTAAAAATAAAACTTCTTTTTTCCTAGAAACTGGGTAGACAAAGTGAAAATTTTTTTGCAAAAAAAATATTCTTTTGAAAAATTAGTCCTCATTGTTAGAAATGGTGATCACTACAGGACTGTCGTGGAAGACGTTGGATGTTGCTCAGTGAGGTATTCCTTCTTAATTGACAAGCCGACAAACTGGCCTGGAGCGGACGCCTGTTGGATCAACAGAGTTCTCTGTCTGTCAGTGGAGTCAGATGGCGCCGCTGCTCATGGAGGCGGCGCTTGGGTTAGGGGTGCTGATGGCTGTGGTGGGGGTGCGTGCAGAGCGACTGGTCATAGAGAATACAGTGTTGGATGACGCTCATCCTTGGGTTGTAATACAAGAATGAAATCCGGTTTGGAAATATCCCAACGTAGATTCATATTGGGCGCAATTGGAAGAAGGTCGCTAGGTTGTTGCAGATGTCTTTCATATGACGATCAAGGAGGATCTGCTGACAGACTGGGTCTTTGCACCCAGGGACACCTCAGTGTTGGTGAGCTGATGGTAGTTGCGACAGATGATGGGTTCAAAACAGCAGGCTTGCTATAAAAAATAAAAGAGAATTAATTTGATGTTGGACACCTCTGTTTAACTGTCTACCGGTTAGTTAAATTTATTTGCTCTGTGGAAATTTCTTATTGTGGCTGCTTTTAACCTGAATACAAATTGCATAAAAAATATGTGTATTATGATTGAAAATATTTACAGCAAAAATGAAAACTGTACAACATATACTGAGTAACTGGATAACACACATTACGTCAGGAATGTTGGTTGGAAAGAACACCAGAAAAATTAAGTATTATGGGAAACGTAAGAACTGTACAGTTTGAAAAATAACACCAATATGTAATATGTAATAATAACACGTAAGTTAATCAATGTAACAAAGTACAATTTATACAATTATAGAATTATACCAAAATTAAAGAATCAAAACAAATTTAGAGCTAACCGTTAAGCAGTTGTGTGAACGTTACAGTTGCATCTGTAGGTCTATAAGTTCAGAGTATTAAATAAATATTAAATTTTTTGGAACTAGAGGACTAGTCCTTTAAAATATTAAATGTTAACAAACTCCCATTAAGCCTGTAGACTCCAGAAGCTGTGGCTCCAGAAGAAACATGACCCATGTCTACTAAATTACTTGTGGTAAAATAATAAATCAGTGAGACATTAGTAATACCAGTTCGAAAAAAAAGTGGAACTAACAAAATTAGTTCCTTCAAAAATGCCTTCAAAACCGTACTGGTGCTTACAAAATAATTTTGCTTAGAATTATTAATAGAACCCATCACCTTAGAATTTTTTTAAATTTAAAATGTCATATAGTATTCGTGATCACGTCATATAAGTTTTGCTCCGTGGGATAGGTTGTCGGAGGAGCAGCGGCAAAACAGGGCTTCAAAATAAATGTGGGAATATGGCTAAAAAAATGCCGCGCGGGCGGGTTATTAGAAAGGCGCGGCGCGTTATTAGACATAAATGCAAGCGTCCCTTTATGCGCGCGGTGTCCTTTGATGCGCACGGAATTCCTTCCGTTTAGAGCAATGGATTTTGACCAGGGTGCATGGAACATTAAAATGACGGATTATGGAAGAGAAATTGGAACCCAAGAAATTGGGTCCTGCAAAAAATAGTTAATACAAATATGATAATATGATAACGGGTATTGAGAAACACTTGTTAACCGGGTGAAGCATGAAAATACATAGTTATGAAAAGACGAAATTTGGACAGGTTGAAGACTAAAATGAAGGACTGGATGACCAGTCCCTACAAAGCTTCTCTTGTCTTCTGCCACCATTTGACAGTTTACTTTGGAAGCACCGGTGACATAAAGAAATAGTCTTTGAAATTTTTTGAGAAACCCTGAAACATTAAGACCTTGGGTTGTAAACAATTAGAACTAAAAGAATTAGCATGCCAGGAGGAGGGTTTGCATACTGATCTGCGTCAAGGTCTTCATCATCGTCAAAGGTGATAATATCCGTTAATTATTTGTGATAAATATTCTTTTATGGATTTTGTTGTTCATCATCGGACTAGAAGGTTCCATGTCAACAGTGGTCGAGGACAGAGACAAGGTTGTAATAGGTGGGGTTTCCTCATCTTTGACATGTAAGGTTTGGGTACCTTGGATTTTTAAAGGCGGATCAGGATCAGGTAGGGCGTCATCCGATGGCGGTATCCCAGAAGGGTTGTATGCATTATTGTTGCTTTTACCGACTTTGTATTCTATTTTATCCAATTTGTATTGTGTTAACAAATATGCCCATCTTTTGAGTCAATCGGATGTACATTTTCCAGAAGTGAAAATATGCTTCAAGGGTGCATGATCCGTTGTTATTGTAAACTGGTAATCCCAAAGGTACGGTTTGAAGTGTTTAACTGCCCAGACAATAATGAGGGCTTCTTGTTTTATCATTGCATAATTCCTTTCTGCTGGATTTAAATTCCTACTAGCATAAGCAATTGGCTGAATATCGTTCGCAAATTCTTGTGATAGAACAGCTCCAATATCTGTGTTAGAGGCATTGGTTTCTAATAAGAAAGGTTTAGAACAGTCAGAAAATTGCCAGAACAACAGCAAAGCAGAGTTTATCTTTTAAGGTGTCCAACGATTTTTGACAGTCTTTTGTCCAGTAGATACGTTTCTTTTTGCCCATAAGCGCGTATAAGGGGCTTCCGATTTTAGCGAAGTCTTTAAAACAGCGGCAATAAAAACTAGCCAATCCATGCAAAGATCAGACTTCACGTTAATTACGAGGGACTTTAAAGTCTTTAACGCAAGCGATTTTGACTGACATCTTTACTGACAATATCACCTAAGAATTCCACTGATTTTTGACCAAAATGACATTCTTAGGTTTTAGTTTAAGTTTAGCTTGACAGAGTTTAGCTTGACGGTTTGAAAACAGTTTGTATGTCTTCAAGGTGGGAATTAAAATTTTTGGAAAATATGATTATTTCGTCAATATATACTAAACAAGACTGCCAAAAGGAGAGAAAGGATTCTAAATGTTGATAAGATGATAGAGTGTGGAGAAGGGAACAGGGTGAAAGAGTAAAAGTGTAGAGTGGAAACAGGGAGGGGTATAGGGGGAGTATTTTTATCAGTTTCTTTATCCAATCCCCAAGTAAAGTGAAAAAGTCAAAAAGAAAAAAAAGATAACAATGTAAAAGGGGGAAAGGAAAGGGGCCTATTGGAGTACTACAGAGTAGTAATAGAGAAGACAGAAGGAATCTGTACCCTATTTTTACCATAGGAATAGAGGAGAACTAAAGAGACTGGGAGACGCCTGTGTGGAGTCCTGATTGCGATGTGTAAGCGTGGGGAAATGGTTTGGGGACGTGGTAGAGGGTGTGGCGTGGGGTGGGGGGTGGGTAATAGGATAGTAAGAGGGAGAGAGGGGAGGAGGGGGGGAAGGGGGGGGGAGGGAAGAGGGCGGAAGAAAAAGGGGGAAAAGGTAAGAGAAGGAACCTACACGGTACTGGCAGATCACAAAAGGAACGGAGTGGGGACGGGGTGAAAGTGGGGGCGTGGTGGAGGGGAGCCGGTGGGAAAGCGGGAGTGGGTAGTGTGGGGGATGTTCGGGTGAGATCGGGAGGAACGGGTGGCAGCCGATAATTCCACGAAAAAAAAAAAAAAAAAAAATATATATATTGAAGTTAATATATATATATATGTATTATAGTGCTCTTTTTTTTCAGAAATAAAATAAAAAGGGGAAAGTGAAAAAAAAAAATAAATATACTATTATGAAAAAAATGAAAGTATTTTTTTTCCCCCCCCCCACCGAGGGAAAAACTCCCCGCAAAAAAAAAAGTGTCTCTTCCCCCCCCCTCCCCCCAACGCGCCGCGGGGGAGAAAAAAAAAAAAAAAAAAATTTCCCCCCCCCCCCCCGGGGCGCGAAAAACCCCCGCGAAAAAAAAAAATTAACAAGGGGCGTATTTTATTTAATAAAATAACCAACAAGAGAAAAATAACCACCCTCGAGTGGGAAAATTCCTATCTAAAAGAAAAAAAAAAATACCACTTTACCTGGAGAAAGACTTCCCTCGCACCCAAAAACGAAAAAAAGTTAACCTTGGGTAAATTTTAACCGCGCGTCAAAATGCGCGCCCTGGTCTCATTAAGATATTGTCCACAGAATCTTCATTAAGTACCTCAGAATGTGCTATCGTTGTACCGTGCTTTAGGATTATTGAATCATTGGTGGGGTTGAGGATTTACATCACATCTTTGCCAGCTCGATTTTTAGTAATTGTTTTTACTAACAGCAAACCTGTTCAAGTAAATAAATCTGTCGCATTGGCCACTAAAAGATTATTTTGATTGGGCAATGGTGCGGTGACCATTGTCCACAGAATGAGTTGATAGCGTGCTGGCACCTTAACTGTTTGAGGAGTTACCATTTGATTGTCATTGAATGGATAAAGCAATTCTGAATCCATTGTTAGACACTTATTATTTGGAAGGTCTATTTTATCTCTCTTGAACTCAAAATTCATAGAGCGTAACTGTTGCATTGCGCTAAGACCTAGAAGTAAAGCAACAGAGCTGTCATGTTTAAGATATATACATCGTCTTAAAATTGAATTTTGCTGATTTTGAGCGTGACAGATGCCTTTAATTCTAATTTAATTACTCCTCCAAGTTTTGTTACGGCTTCTGTGCATTCAGTAAAATGGATTATTCCATCCAATTTTTGTGCCAGCTCTTTGCTAATGATAGATAAACAGGAACTTGTATTGAATAGCGCACATAATAGAAATGTTAAATTTAGCAGTGGCAGCACATCAACAATAAGATGTCTGCTCTTGAAGTACCGCTTTAAAGGGTTTGAATTAAAGACTAGGTGTTATGGGTCTGGGTCGCTTCATAAGATACATGACGACTCCTATTATTAGGAGTAAGACGGATATAAAAATATTAGTAAAGTCAATTGTGGTCTCTATTTGGCAACCCTGTACACACACAATTTGATTTATTAGTATTAGCCGTAATAAATAGTTAGTAAAAATGGGATAAATATGCCTACCTAATGGATTTTGTTGCCAAGGTTGAGGTATTTGGCGTGGCAAAATGTTCCTGCTATCATAACGTGGGTCTGCCAGATTAATAGCTCGTTAGTCTGCCGGATTAGGTGGTCTCTCATGGATCCCAGGTTGCAAAAAATTGGGTAATGTGCGCTTGCTACATAAAGGAGGCGCGGTAGATGGGGTTTGGGGCAACACCTTAGCAGAGGACTGCCGAGAAAGTGGGGCATCTGGGGGGGGGGCGTAAATGCTCAGGATACATACTAGCAATGGCAGATTGGATAGGCAACAACTGATATCAACAATATTTATCAGGAGTATTGTAACAAAGCTTATCAGCTGCTGGTTGTTTTTGTGAACTCGGTTGGTCAACTTCAGTCGTTACTGGACTAGGCTGAACAATGAATCGCTGACTATTTAAGGGAGTTTTACTTGCGTCACAACGACTTCATTGTTGTTGAGTACAATGTGATTTCCTGGCGGTTCCTGCTATTGCGGTTACTGCGTGCTCAGCGTCTTCTGGACTCAATGCAGGATTACGGATCGTCGGGCGTACACAAGAAACTGATCACGCGGTCCTCATCATTCCATGCAAAGCCATTGATTGGGGAGTTGAAACCTCGGCACTTTTTGTTGGTTGATTTGTTACTATCAAAGGAGCATCAGAAGTGGGTATTGTAGACGATGTTGGTGCTCATCTAGGGGTCTCTGATCGCGACATATGAGCTTGCTTCCGAGCTTGAGTTTTTGTTTATTGCATTGTAGTAGATAAGTCCGTTGGTACAAAGGTGAAATCAAAGTTAGGTATCATTTCAAAGGTCAATGGAGGACGCTCTGCTGGTGGAGCGGTCGTTTTCCACCGTCCAAAAGTAGTGATATTCAATTGAGCCGCCAAAGTAGCAGTTCTAGCGGCTGTCTGTGAAATAGGTTCCATTGATGGAACAATCATGGGTCCGGTTCGGGAAGGGGTTGACGCATGGGGAATTGCTGATATAGCTGCGGGAGCCATTGGAAGTGACCCACTCATTTGATGAGAAAGATAATTTGTCCATTTGTCAGGGAGTTAAATTCATTCCTTCAAACTGGGAGGGGTCGAATGCCTGTGTCGGTGGCGCTGGCAATTGTAGCCAGTCAAATTCTACTTGATCAAACTCTTGTGAGCCTAATCGAGGCTTTTGCTGCTGACTAGGACTTAGGGGTTCATCTTTCAGCAATTCGTCAATTTCCATGGACCTATCAGCGTTGCCTAAGACGTTCACCACCTTGTCATAAGTTGAGCAGGTCTGAGAACCAGGTCCAGGGCAAAATAATATGCATTGATTGCGACGGCCTGCATCGCTGGTTCCCGGAACCGTGGCGCTGGGTGCAGTAATTAAAGTTTCATTGTATAGCTGTTGTTGGAACCGCGTTTTTTGCGCATATTCTCAGCATCTGTATCTTGTTCCCAAAGCGCAGATAGATATGCCCACTCTGCTGTTTCTCATTCTTGTTCTGTGGTGTTTGTAGGTGGACTTCCAACAGCTAGCGATTGATAGTCTTTTTTATGCTTAGACTTTTTGTTAGTCTTTTTACTGGGTTTTGGTTGTGTCCCTTTTCTAGGAAAAGTATGTCATAGTTCCTCTTGATCTCTTTGCTTCTTTTGTGCTTGTTCAATAGTAACATTTACTGAAGACTGAGTAGTTACAGCACCAAAGCTAGCAGGGGGTTCTCTTTTGATTTCCGTAGCTTTAGGCATGTTCATCGATTTTTGTTTATTATCATGTCGTGCTGGTAGAGGAGAAGCCAGAGTTGACGAAAATTTGAAAGGTCAGGTTGGAAGTGTGAAAGGACAATGGGATTGTGCGCGCCTATCAATTGATTTAGCCTTCTTGTGCTCATCCCTTTTCTTTTGTCTCCACTGTTCAGCCATTTTGGTTGGACGCGCAAAATTTGCATCATCCTGTTGTCTCTGTTCTTCCATCTGAGCAAACTTCTGGCACGGTTTGTTTGGCGAGGTGGGGGAATCGCCTCTCCTCTCGCTATGGCCATTTCTCTTACTTGTTCCTCTTCCAAAGAAAGAGGAATTTTGTCCTTGTCTCTTGCCCATTGTCGCCATTTGCTATCGGTAAACAATATACCCGCAAGGTATCTGAGCATTTGATAAGGGCTCAGGATTCACTTTAAGTCTTTCTTGTTGGTTGCCCATAGCATCTGCAGAAATATAGCGCATAGGCGTTTTGATGACCACCGGGTTTTTCCTACAAGTAAGCAGAATTCGATAATCTTCATTGGAGTGGGCGTTTCTTTTCATCTTGTTGGGCTAGGGCCTCCTGTCAACGTTTATCAAGTGTTTGCGCCCTTTGGTCTCTTTCTTTTCTTTGTTGTTTACGTTATTGGGCGGTATTTTCAAACATTTCTTCTTCTGAGAAATCGTCATTTTTTCTTCTGTGGACGTCAGTGAATTTGTCATATGGTATGGCATCGCCATTTAAACTCTGTCTCCTTGATTTAAACTCTGTCTCCTTGGTTAGAGTTAAAACCTGCCCCAGTTGTGGAGCGGGTATCACCTCCACCAGGAGCGTCAGGCTGGGACGGCCCTTACTGGCGCTTCTCCTGCCCATTCATTACCTGTTTGGCGTTTTGCATTTTACATTTTCAGATGGATTTTGAGGTTGTCCTATGTGTTGGCTAGCGTCCTCGAGCTGCCGTGATTCAGCCATTATAATAATAATAATTTTTTGATAATAATAATAATAAGCGGGTGACCATGTAGAGTGAGGCTTTGCGCTCTTACCATCCTGGGGGGGAGGTTTGGGGATTACATATCGGCTTTGCTTAACTCTATTTAGCCCACACGTAATATACGGCATTCCTATGGCAAAGCCTCTTTAATTTATATGCCAACGTATTTAAATATATATGGAGCCTTGCTATCTCCACTTTAGATGCTCAACTGACCAATGATAGCTGGCGGCGGCTACTGAGAACGGGACCCGTGATCACAATCAAGGGATATTGATACGGGCCCTATTATGGGCTCCATTTTGTAGCGCCAAGCCGGTGGTGACCGCGCGTCTCCAATAGGTCAGTCAAGCGCCCCGTGAAAAGAGCAAAGTTTCTCATGGATTACCTCAATAAATAAAGTTTCACTTACGCGATCCAGGGGAGACGTGGGTGATTGAGTCTTGGGAAATCCTTACGGTCTTTTAGTTGTGGACGGAGCGGCCTAGTGGTTGGCGCAGGTTGGGCTTTAAAGAGAAAGCGAAGCTAGAAATACACATGTTTTTAACTTTGTGATTTATTGAATTATTTAAATAAAAATTTGTTGTTTTCTACAGTTTATAAGTTCTGCAAGAATAAGTAAGCGTTTTACGCTTTTTACAGAAATAACAATAAACGAATTTAAGACAAACTTTTATTATTTTTAATTAAACAAAAACGCGTAATAGAACAAAAGCCAGCGGTGACGAAGCGATTGAGTCAAAAAGGAAGACAGAAAAATTAGCAAGGAACTTTAAAGGTCCTCTTGCTATGCGCTATTTTTAGAAAAAGAAACAGACTCGTTTTCACCCACCAATTACGCGAGGAGCAAAGCTCTACTCAACCTAACCAAAGGCGGATTTGCAAATTTCAGTCCGACATCAGGGATGCACAGTTGAATCGTTTAATTTACCCAAGTTGCTGGAACACGTTACACACTGGCCTCTTCTGGCCCAAAGGTCACCAAAAGATTTACCAACCACTAACGGGCGCATCGATTAGGTGCATGCGCATTTAGTCACATGCGCGCTTTGTGGCAACACACAGTTTGATACCTACGACTGCCTGTAATTTACATCTGGATTCAAGCGGCGGAATTTTTAAAGTGTAAGGGCGTAGTAAGGCTAATGTTACAAGTGTTAGCAAAAATATATAACATAATAATAAAGGCAAAATATGTGACTTCATATATTTCTCAGACACATTGAATGCTCTTATTAGGGCGCGCCCTAATAAGAGCGCGCTCTTATTAGGGCACTCGGATGTGCTGTTTATGAAAGGAGGGCCCTTATTAGGGCGTGTAAGCGGTCTTATAAAGGCGCGCCCTAATAAGAGCGCGCTCTTATTAGGGCGCGCCCTTATTAGCACACTATAGCCCAAATAAGGCACGCCCTAATTAGCACACTTATCGATTTAAAAAAAAAAGATTATTTATAAGTCTGTTTTATGCGACTGTTATCGTAGTTGCAATGGCTCAGTGGTAGTCATTCGGCCTCCACTGAGCAAGTGACAGGTTCGAAACCTCCAGACGGACAAACTTTTTGTATTTTTTTCTTTTCAAAAAATTGTCAATCTTATTTTTGTTTTATTATTTTTCTTTTGATTTAACCTGAGTATACCACCAAAAAATAGTTGTTTATTTTTTTATTGTGTTTTGGAATTTATACTTATCGCATTTGGTACATCATAACAATTGAGTAATTTAGCATTCCAATTTTATTTTTTGTTTCTACCGAAAAGGTATGAAAAGTTTGTTTCTACTGAAAATTATGGTATGATCCTAAATAAATAGGACCCTCGTAGTAAAATCCATTTTTAAAAAAAAAACAACTGTTCCGTACTCCACTGTATTTTTTTTTAATTTAGACTATTCTCATTTTAGTTATTACACAAGTAAATCTTATCATTAAAAAGCAAGTATAAGGTAAGTATTATCATTCATTTTCACAAAACTTACACTAAACGAAGTAGTTTTAAATCTTTTTTTATTATTTAGCTCATATTTCAAATAGATTAACATTAAAATTTTTTAGGTTAGTTTTCTATTGTTATGGTGTACCAAATGCGATAAGTATAATTTCTAAAACACAATAAAAAATAAACGACTATTTTTTTGGTGGGATACACATGTTAAATTAAAAGAAAAATAATATAACAAAAAAAAGATTGACAATTTTTTAAAAAGAAAAAAATACAAAAAGTCTACTGTCCGCAGGCTTTGAACCCGTCATTTACTCAGTGGTAGGCCGAATCACTACCACTGAGCCACTGCAGCTACTATAAGAATTGCATAAAACAGACTTATAAATAATTTTTTAATTATTTTATGTTGAACATAAGTTAAATACTCGTATTTTTGTCAAAATGCTATATCAAACATTTAAAAAATATATTTTTGTAAGGTCTACGTGTTTTTAATGGCGATGGCAAAGTGAGACTCCGTTGATGGCAAAGCGAGACTGTTGCTGGCAAAATAAGACAAAAAAACTGCTGGCCAAGTAAGACTGCTGGAATTAGGATTCATCCAAATCGAGTGAGTACGCGAGATTGTTTGTTGTGTTACATATTTCTCTCGGCTCGTCGTGGTATTTAGTTTTGGTTATGCTGCGATGTTTAAAGATCAAGTTACAACAGGAATGTAAAACTAAACAAGTTATCATTTTAAAATATAGTAAAATGTTTTAAAGCCCAAATTTAATATATTATTATTATAAATCATTATTTATTATTGATAAAAAACAAAAAGTTTTATTAATCTATTTGTTTGTTGTGTCGATGACGACATGTTGTCGGCATCTCTAAAGAAGTCTGTTGGATTAACATGCAACAACATAAAATCAAAGGTATTTTTTAGCAAAAAATTTGTAAAAATATTGGTTTGTATTAAAATTTGACGATTTTTCTTAAAAAAGATTTGGAAAAAATTTGTTTTAAAAATGTGGGGTACTTTAGGTTCCGATCCCAAGGCCATATCTAGAATTGAGGAGAAGAATTTTTTCAAATGTGCTTTTTTGCTTTATATGGAACCACTAGTAGGGGGTCCTGTGGGCGATAGCTCCACACAATGTGGGGCAGGAGCAGGCAGGTTAAAGCGAAGTTAAAAAGGCAAAGCCCCTTGTCAGGCATGGGAAAGTCAGTCAGTGGAGTCCGAGCGTGCACCGGGTGAATTTTTTTTATTTTAATCTTTTAAAGTGCACTGAAGAATCTAAATTTATAAAGCAAAATCTTCTATTATTTGGTCATTTTTTATAAAATACAACAATGAAAGTTTATTAAGTAGATTTTAAACATTAATGGCTTAGTACAAGTCACATACGTGTACTTATTGAAAAATTGCCTATTTTTAGTATGTACAGTACAATTGATGCTATTGAAGAATATTTAGCTTTTAAACAACTTAAAATAATATTTTTCTGATTGTCCAAATTCTGGCAGCTCTAAATATAGTTCAAAATTTTTTCTAGTGCCTACAATTTTATTAGTATGGCAACCAGTGCAAGATGGGCTTAATTTCAATTTAGAAAAAAAATATCGGAATTCGTTGAAAATAATTTGTCAAAGTACAATCAAATAATGTCAAAGTACAATTTAGCTTGATTTTTAGGTTTCGCTTAGGCTTAAAATAAATAATATTAGCAGAACTAAGCTTAAGTTAGCATTTAAATTTAATATTGTTTTGAATTTAAATATAATTCGGTACAAGTACTAAACGTGTACCAAAAATCAGTTTGAGAATTCCACCAAACAAACATAAATAAAAAAAACATGTTTCTAGGTCAATTCTGACTTTGTGATTTTAATTTGGGGCATTAAAAGTGATTAAACTACCCTTTAAGAAAATAAATGGTGTTTTATAGCCAAAAAATGACCTTTTTTAAAAGTACATTTTATGCTATTAAGAAAATTTTTTTAATAGTGGTGCTTTAACCAATATGAATGAATATGGTCGAGGCTGTGGCGCAGTGGCAGATCTTACGTCTTGCATACTGAAGGTCCCTGGATCGAGTCCCCGCTGAGACACACTGCATTGTGATAATATTCTTTGTTAATATTGTTATATGTAGTATTTGGTTGCGCAATTAGTGCTGAGTAACATCGGCCTTGCGTATCCTGCTTTATGCGAAATAAATAAACTAAAAACTAAAAATTTGTTAGATTGTCGAGAGTCTGGTGGTTCTAAAAATATTTTTACTTTTTTTCTGGTCTTCACCAATTTTGTACAGCAACCGCTTAAAAATGAATCAAAATTCAGTCGTGAAATAAATTAAGATTTAAAAAATGAGATAATTTAATAAAAATGCCTCATAATACAATTTAGCTTGATTTTTAGGCTTTGCTTAGGCTTAGAAAGAGTAAATCTGATTATAAATAAGCTTAAATTAGCTTTTTAAACAAAAACAAATTTGTTGTCCATATTTTCGGTGGTCCATGTGACTATCGAATTTATAACTTTTTTTTGTAAATTTTTAGATTCTCCGGACTTCCAGCAATAGCAAAACAAAGTTTTTATTTTAATTTAGCGGTTAATTAAAATTTTTTCTTAACAGTAAAAATTATGTATCCAAAATATTGTCATTTTTTACCTATATTTTACCCTATATTATCAAAAATCGTGTTTCAATAATTTTTTAAAGTTTAAAAACGAGATCTTCAGGTCAAAATTGACCTATAAACATATTTTTATTCAGTATTTGTAGCGTGGAAATCTCTAATCGATTTTTGGTACACGTTTAGTACCTGTACCATATAATTCTAGTAAATCCTGGACTTCCAGGTAAGCGCCTTTAGCTGTAGTAATTGATGCAGGCGGATCTTGTTATTAATAACTCTTATAAGGTTACTAATTGCAAAAATATTATTGCACATTTTTAAACTTTAATCTTAATTTAAACCAAAATATAACAACCTGCATTTTATAATTACAGACAGTTAATCGTTTACTCGACAACTGGGTGCAGGATTAACTAAACTAAACTAAACTATGTTGTCCACGGTTTTAGCAGCGCATGTGACTATCAAAGTTTTAAACTGTTTAGATATTTTTAGAGTCTTCAGACTTTTGGGTCTGCTTTGTTTTGATCCCGCTTCGTTTCAGTTCCGGAAAAAAATCTCCGCGAGTTTTGTTTCAGTGTTGCTTTGTTTCAGTCCTGCTTCGTTTCAGTCCCGCTTTGTTTCAGTCCTGCTTCGTTTCAGTCCCGCTTCATTTGAGTCCCGTTTCATTTCATGATTTAAGAATTTTAGGATTTTTTTAAAATTTATTTAAACTATTTTTAGTTTTTTTGGCCCATTTAGTTTACTGTAATTAAAGGAGCACTGTCACAAATCAAATTTCTTTAACGCCCTAATCGGTCAAATCAAATTTTGGGACGCGTATGGGAATCGTACCCTCTAATTTTAGGTGTTTTAAGGACGTTTTCATTGCTTTAAAAACGCAAAAACGCTGCCAGATTGCCCAAAATCGAACTTTTTGTTTCTGTCCTTTGAACACTTTTCACGAAGTATTTCCTAAGCTTTAGTGACCTTCCTGGAGCTCCGTTTTTTTTTGTATAAATTTTATGAATACCATTGAAAAGTAATTCCATATATTATTTTGTAAAAATCCTTTTTTAAACTATTTTTTTAAACAACAAAAAGAATCATAAAAAGCAAATAGAATAATTTTAAAGAAATAGAATAATTTTTTAACATAATTGACGCTAATATACATAAGTTTGAAATCGCTCATTTAATGGTCAGAGCTGTGGAGATATATTCATCTTCTTAAATATATTCATCTTAAATGGCCGGAGCTCCAGAGCATGATATTGGAGGTTTGGAACATCACATAGTGTGTATATATATAAAAGTGTGTTATTTTGTATTTTTTCACAACAACCGATGATTGAAATGAATGAAAATTTAAAATTCTTAGTTTGTTTAATAGTAAGACAACCCCTCAGATTTTGAGGAAGGTATACCCAGAACAGAAATGTAAGAAAAGTAAGGCCTGTGTATTTTTTTTGTGGGGGGGTATGACTGGGTTTTTTTTGCCAGCGCCTAGGCGCCAGCTGACGCCTAGCCTCCAAGTTTTAGGCGCCAGCGCTGAAATCTAGGCGCCAAAAACATAAAAATTTTTTATGTCAACAAATGGTGCTAATATAATAGTTTTTTCAGTACCATATATATTTTTGGATGACTTTAAAGTCAATTTTTTGTTTCATATGCTAAAAATCTAAAAAAATAATTTTTTTTCCATGCTCAACTTCTAAATGCGTAAAACTTTGCCCAAGGATCATAATTTAACAAGAAAACATTGGCACACATAGGTGTTTTTTTTGGGGGGGGGGGACCATAGGTCACCGACCTTCGACGGCTCAGGGGGGGGGGTCCACACCCCGGGGTGTGGAGGTTTTTGACCTCCAGGGGGGGGTCACACCCCGGGTGTATTTTTTGAAAAAAAGCAGGGGGGGGGGTCACACCCCGGGTACCATTTTTTTGACCAAAATTGACAATTTTTTGACGAAATTTGACCATTTTTTAAGCATTTTTTGGGATTGTCTAGTTAGGGGGGGTGGTCAAAAATGGGCCTTAGGGGGGGTCAGGGGTTCAAGGGGTCGAAGGGGGGGGAGGGGTCAAAAATGGGCCTTAGGGGGGGATAGGTCTCAGAGGCCGTAGGGGGGAGGGTGACCCCCCCCCCTACACCCCCCCTTCGGTGACCTATGGGGGGGACCGAGGGGGGCACCCCGCCTAGAGCCAAAATTTTGGACCCCCCCCCAAAAAAAATTCAGGGCCCCCCCCCTCCCCCCAAAGCTCGAGAGCGGTCCGGCCTGACCCCCCCCTAGCGAGACTAACCCCCCTCCCCCATACATGGGCAAGTTGGTCCGGAGTGGGGGGGGTTAAACCCCAAATTAGGGGGGGGGGGGGGTTAAAATCCGAGAAACGCAAAATACCCATATTGTTTTTTTTCTGGAGTGCATTTTACCCATATCGTTTTTCGATTTTGAAGGAAAAATAGGTTAAAAACACTAATTTTAGGTCAAAAAGCCCTTTTTATTGCATTTTTGAGCTTTTTATTGCTTAAAACATTCATTTTGACCTCAAAACTTAAGTTTGGAGGCAGTTAGAAGTCATTTTAAAGGCATTTTTTTCTTCATTTTTCCAAAATTGGGGGGGGTTAACATTTTCTCCCCCCCACTTCTGAGTGGGGTGGGGGGTTAAACCCCACTTCTCAGAATTTGGGGGGGGGGTTTAACCCCCCCAACCCCCCCCCCCGTGCCCATGTATGCCCCGCCCCCCCCCCTACCGCCCAATTTTGGAAATATATTTTTTTATTTACTGTCAAAAACACAGGTTTTTAGTTAAAAACAGTGTTTAAATACACTTTTTAGGCCTAAATAGGCTGCCTAAATAGACCCCCTCTAAAAAGCCAGGGGGGTCCGGACACCCCTGAACCCCCCCTAAAAAATTTTGGCCTTCCACCCGGGGGTGGACCCCCCTAGCGAACCCGACCAAAAACACCTATGTTGGCACAGAGACCTAAAAAATGATAAAATAATTTGGGTTTGGCTTGGCTGGCATAATTTTAATATGAAGGTGTTTATCATAACCAATTTTTGCTTGGTACAGTTGGTTTAAAATTTGTATATGGATTTTTTAAACAGGTTGTTTACATTATTTTTTCTTTATGTTTGCGTTCTTTATTTTTTCTTTATATTTTTTAATTCTCATTTTAAAATTGTTGTTTGTTTGATGAATTAAAACTTTAGAGGATGATCTCTAATAGCTTATTACACCAAATTAAATAAAATTATGGATTTTAAATCAATATAAAAAATGATAGTTTTTTAAGTGAAACATATAAAAACAGTTGGCAAGAATCATGAAATATTTTTAAAAAATCTTCTAATATAATGATTAGATAAAGTCAATAATTTTTTTAGCAAAATGACTTTATTAAGGGGTAATTTTAGGTTTCGATCAAAACAAAACCTTATTAATTAGTTTTTTTAAGATTTTTATTTTAAATGGCATTTCTCAGGGTTAAAAAATATAATTAATTAGCAGTATTACCTATATGCCACAAAACAAATAAATAAATTATTAATAAGTTTAAAACAGTTATGCGCTGACGCTAAGCCAAGCGAAGCGCAAGAAAAATTTTAAAAATTGATATTTTAAAACTTTAAAAATTTTGCTTCCTTTTTTGTTTATTTGTCTAAAAAAGCTGTAAAAAATATGTGTCTAGGGAATTTCTAGGCGCCAGTGGCGTTGATTTGGCATAAAAAAACCTAGGGGTATGGTATCCATCCCTCAAACCCCAATTCAGTATTTAAAACTGTAACCCTCAAATTTTAATAAAAAATCCTGGGTATAACCAAGAAAATTTTTACCAAACTAAATTTTATTTCCCAACTTTACGGTCTCCAACGGCCCTAAAAACTACTTAAAATTGCTAATAAATTTTAAGTACTTTAGTTTTTCATATTTTTTGGATTTGCTTTGATCGTTGTGTAGAAAGATATTAAACTGCATGAAAACATTCTTTTAATAAACGTTCTGTTGTAACAACTCAATAAAAAATTTGTATGAATAAATAAAAAACAAGAAGCTTTTTATAATCTTTTTTTGGACACATTGATTAAATTTATTTCAAAAGCCTTCTTTTTGAACATACACCAGACCTGTGCACTGCCCCCCTCCCCGGGGTTAAAACGGGGGGGGGGGGGGCAATTCCAAAACGGGGGAGGGGCACGGGGCAACTTTTTTGAAACGGGGGGGGGGCAATAAAACGGGGGGGGGCAAGCAGGGGGAAAAAAAAAAAAAGGAGAAAAAAAAGAGAAAAAAAAAGAAGAAACAACGGAAAAAACGGAAAAAAACTGGAAATAAGGTAAAAATAGGTCTAAAATGGCTTAAAATACATTGAAATAGGCTAAAAACTGCAAAAAATTCGCGATGATGGCGTCATCATAGGTCAAAAATGGCGTCATATTTTTAGGGTACTTTTTCATTTTTTGGCGGGGGGGGGGGCAATAAAACGGGGGGGGCAAATCCTCCAATAAAACGGGGGGGGGCATTTTCAGACCGTGCACAGGTCTGCATACACTAATCATTTATTACACACATGTTATGTAATATAACATCCGGGAATTAAGAAAACAAAAACAACAACTTGCTGTGCCTGCTGAACTTTAGGCAAGTAAATCGATTTTTTTTTAATTATGCAAATATTTTAATACAAAAAGACAAAAATACAAAAAGACTGCACGCAAAAAAATCATACAAGTTGATGAATGAATTTTCCTCCAGGACTCAAACAAAGCAGGACTTAAACAAAGTGGGACTGAAATGAAGTGAGACTGAAATGAAGCTTGCGGTGATTTTTTTCAGGGACTCAAATGAAGCGGGACTGAAAAGTAGCAGATTCCTGACTTTAAGCAATAGAAAAATATAATATTTATTTTTTTGTTGCTTAAAAAATGTTTTCCTAACAGCATAAATTTTACATACCAAATTGTCGTTACTGTGACGCAATAAGTCAGATGCATCGTAAAATACTTGTAACTGTGACTCTTTTTATATCTTAACACACAATTAATATAAATAAAATGAGACAGTCACGTTAATTTTATACTGATTGTGACTCTTTGTGTCAAAGTAACGACAAAATGTAGTTAATTTTTGGGCTCAAATGAGCTCATAACCCCTTCAGAAGATTTAAATTTAAAAAAGAACCTCAAAAATTTAGAGGTTTACTCATAGATGAACACGGTCAAAAAGCTAGGGGGGCAGTGGCGTGCCCAGGGGGGGGGCGGGGGGGGGGGGGCGGCCGCCCCCCCCCGAAATCCGGCGAAGCCGGATTTTTTCGTAAGGGGGGACCCTTACGTTTTTTGAATTTTGGGAGAGAAAATTTTTTTTCTTAAATATTAATACAGAAACTTTCCTGATGCCTTCCAAAAGCATATTAATAGTCAAAAAACCAAATTTTCCCCGCTTCGCGGGTAGTTTAAATTGACATTTTATCTCAGTTTTTCCATTTCAATCGATTTTGCCGCTCAATAGTTAAGGCATACATGTTAAATAAATCTACTATAAATACTTTTAACCTTTTATTAACGTTTTAAACACATGTTTTAAATGGATAGGAATAAAAAAAACTTAAATTTTGTTTTAATTATCATCTGGAATTAAAATTTCTAGTGTATTTAGCGCCTTAAATTAAAAATTTTCTCCCCCTCCCCTCCCCCCTGACCCCCCTGACAAGGGGCTCTGCCCCTTGACCCCGCTGGGGGCTCTCGCCCCCCAGACCCCCCCATTCTGGGGGGGTTCTGCCCCCGATCCCCCACAGGGTTAGTAAGTACCCCCCCAGACCGCCCCCCCCCAAAATGAAATCCTGGGCACGCCACTGTAGGGGGGGTGTTTACCCCGGGTAAATAAAATTTCGAAATCTAGGGGGGGGACCTAGAGGGGTCGAACCCCAGCTTTCTAGGGGGGGTCGACCTGGGGTGGAAGATTTTGAAACCTAAAGGGGGGTCAGGTGGGGTCCGGTGTCCAAAGCAAAACAGTTTTAAACCATAATAACATTAATAATTGTTCTTTTTATAGGATAATAATACATTTTATTGAATAAAAAGCGATATTTAGGTATAAAAAGGGTGTAAAAACATGAATTTGTGTTAAAAATTCACGTTTTTGGAAGGAAATTTAGTATAAAAAAAGTACTTAAAATTTTCTCAAGAGGGGAAGGGAAGGGGGGGGGTCAGATTTCAAAATCTAGAGGGGAGTCAGGGGTAAAAAATTCGAAAATTTGGGGGGAGGGGAAGGGCCCTGGATTTTTTTTAGGGGGGCCCCGAAATTTCAAGGCTAGGGGGGGTGGACCCCACCCTACCCTCCTTGTTCATATATGGGTTTACTTATGTCCGATTTGATATATAAAGATGTTTTATATGCATAGTTAACTTTTCGATTGGTCAAAATAAAATAATTATTGGCACACATATGGGACTTGTACCAATAGCTTTTAATTTAAAAAACAAACAATTTAAAATTGTTGTAAGGAGAGGTCAAAATTTTTCCTTGTTATATTGCTTGTTGCAAACTCTCTCACATTTTTATAATTTTTGAACAAAGTAAAAGAATATTTAAAATTACTGCTCTTATGCTTTAAACTTTAATACATTCACATTTTAAAAGAAATGTTTTTAAATGTTTATTTTAGATAGTTTTAAATTAAAAAAAAAACACGCCAAGAGCAAATAATTTCCCAAATGCCATATCCGCTTTGGATAGTTTTTTTCCGGAGTTTCAAAAATAAAGCTAGATTAAAAAACCGCCTATCTTTTAAAAACTAGAAAAACATTATAAGTTGATTAAATGCTAAATCAAAAATTTCGATTTAGCATAAAAAAGGGACATACCCATAGGTGGGCAGGAGGGGTTGGGGGGTTATACCCCCCCAAAATTTCGGATTTTGCTGACACCGCCCCTTAAATTTGGGGTAGTCGGGGACACCACCCCCCCCCAAATTCGCCTCCCAAAGAAAAATTTTTAAGTGTTATAAAAGGACTAAAAAATTTTTTCCGCGCTTCGCGCGGAGTGTTTATTACCTTATTTTCCCGTTTATTACCTTTTATTACCTTTAAATTCCCCCGCTACGCGGGCAGTTTAAATTTCCCTGCTACGCGGGCAGTTTAAATTGGCAATTTATCTTAGTTTTTCAATTTCAAATCGATTATCCCATTCAGTAGTTAAGGCATACATGTTTAATAAAACTACTATAAAACACTATTATCTTTTTTTAACATTTTAAACACATGTTATAAATGTATAGTATAGCTATAAAAAACCTTAAATTTTGTAATTACTATCATTTGGAATTAAAATTTCTAGTGTATTTTAGCGCCTCAAATTATAAATTTTCTCCTCCGGGGGGCATTGTTCCCCCCGAACCCCCCTGACTGATATTTTAAGATCACAGAAAATTATGTAGAAATTAGGTAAAAAAACAAAAGTAAAAGGTATGTTCACGCGATCACCAGGAGACGATTTTTAAGCCGTTTTTAGTATATATTTTAAAAAATTTTCGCCTCCGGCGGCTGGGGGGACACCCCCCAGACCATACATGGGCAAGTTGGTCCGGAGTGGGGGGGGGTTAAACCCCAAATTAGGGGGGGGGGTTAAAATCCGAGAAACGCAAAATACCCATATCGTTTTTTTTCTGGAGTGCATTTTACCCATATCGTTTTTCGATTTTGAAGGAAAAATAGGTAAAAAACGCTAATTTTAGGTCAAAAAGCCCTTTTTATTGCATTTTTGAGCTTTTTATTGCTTAAAACATTCATTTTGACCTCAAAACTTAAGTTTGGAGGCAGTTAGAAGTCATTTTAAAGACATTTTTTTTCTTCATTTTTCCAAAATTGGGGGGGGGGTTAACTTTTTCTCCCCCCCCCCCCCACTACTAAAAGGGGTTAAACCCCCCTTCTCAGAATTTGGGGGGGGGGGTTAACCCCCCCCCCCAACCCCCCCCCCCCGTGCCCATGTATGCCCAAGACCCCCCGGCCGACGCTTCGCGTCGGCTGGCGCCGCTACGCGGCGCAGGCGGCAGCGCTTCGCGCCGCTTTGACAACACTTTTTCTCCCCTCCCCCAGACTGACGCCCCCGAAATGAAATCCTGACTGCTCCACTGCACATTTTTATTAAAAGAATTAAAAAAATAAATTTTATAAGTTGCAATAAGATCTTATTTTAATTTTACACAGTTTTAAAGCATTTATAAGCTTGTTTTACGTTTTTTTACGCGTTTTAAGCTCATTTTAAGGCATATTGCCCTCCTCCATGGAAAAATAAAAAAAGTACCCAAAAATTATAACGCAATTTTTTACCTATTATTGCGCCATCATCGCGAATTTTTTGTGGTTTTTTAGCCTATTTCAATGCATTTTAAGCCATTTTAGACCTATTTTTAACTTATTTTCGCCTTTTTTGATCCCTTTTTTCCCTTTTTCTGTATTTTTCTCCTTTTTTTCTCTTTTTTTTCTTTCTCCCCTGCTTTCCCCGATCGGTTTTATTGCCCCCCACCGTTTCAAAAAAGTTGCCCCCTCCCCATTTTGGAATTGCCCCCTCCCCTGATAAAACCCTGGGGGAGGGGTAGTGCACAGGTCTGCAAAGCCTGGATTTTACAAAAAATGAATTTAGAGACCTTTAAGAACCCCTGGCTAGACCCACACTGTAAACCAAATCAGATGAGCAGCATCTCCATGTTTTAGTACCTATATGGAAAAAAATACCAAGCCATTGTTGTAAGCGGCTGGAAATTTTAAGGAGGGGGAAAGGTATATACAAATCAATCAACCACAAATGATTGTTTGTTTTACTTGATGTGTATTACTCAGACCTGTGCACGGTCTGAAAATGCCCCCCGTTTTATTGGAGGATTTGCCCCCCCCCCACTGTTTTATTGCCCCCCCCCCCGCCAAAAAATGAAAAAGTACCCTAAATATATGACGCCATTTTTGACCTATGATGACGCCATCATCGCCAATTTTTTGCAGTTTTTAGCGTATTTCAATGTAATTTAAGCCATTTTAGACCTATTTTTACCTTATTTTCGATTTTTTTTGTTCCTTTTTTTCCTTTTCTCTTCTTTTTTTCTCTTTTTTTAACCGTTTTTTCTCTTTTTTCTTTCCTCCCTGCTTGCCCCCCTGTTTTATTGCCCCTTTGTTTCAAAAAAGTTGCCCCCCCGTCTTGGAATTGCCCCCCCCCCATTTTAACCCCGGGGGGGCAGTGCACATGTCTGTATTACTTATTGTTTATTAAGATTATTGTTCTTTTTTCAAGCAAGCAAGATAAATTGCAAGAAATATGCATACGCACGGTATGGAACTTGACCGCTGAGCAAAGCAAACGAAGGGGAATTTTTTTTGCTTTTTGGGGGTCAATTGTGGTACCAAAATTTTGGGGGCGGGGCGGAGCCCCCCTTAATTTTTGAAAACGTTAAAAAAGTAGGAATAAACGTAGATAAAGCTGTATAATACACTGTTTTTAGCCTAATAACCTATTATCTAATGTTTTTAGCGGTAAAAGCATGTTTTCTTAGTTAAAAATTACATAAGCACACATTGGCAGAGCCTGGATTTTACAAAAAAGGAATTTAGAGACGTTAGTTTCAGACCCCTTGGCTAAACCCACATTGTAAACCAAAGCACATGAGCAGCATCTCGGCTCCATGTTTTCTAGGGTACCTACCTATATGAAAAAAATCCGAGCCAATGCTATAGGCGGCAGGAAAATTTAGGAGGGGGGAGGTACATAAATCAACCAATATGATTGTTTGTTTTGCTTTCTGTGTAGTACTTATTACTTATGAAAAGTTTGGCGCCGAGCGATTAGCGAGGCGCTAGAAAATTTTGAATTTTTAGCCTCTGAAAACCCTCAAATTTTACTATCTGGCGACCATTTCGGGGGGGGGGCGGCCGCCCCCCCTCGCCCAACCACTATCCTTATTTTTCCTCCTGTCCGACCGTTTGGGGGGGGGGGGCGGTCGCCCTCCCCCCGCCCCCTCTGGCTACGTCCCTGCTCTCACCCTACTCCCCTAAATTTTTTTATTTTGACCGACACCTTACCCCCTCTGGAATTCTCCACCCACTACCCCCCTCCTTTTCCGAGCCAAATTTTGGGTATAAATCCAGGTTAAAACTTACTGTCACAAACACGTTCTCGTAGTGAAAGACAGTACTTACTGTTGTACTTTTTTTTATACATAAAAAGCCTATTTTGATGTAAAAATCCATTTTAGTGCTAAAAAACTTGAATCAATGATTTAAAATAGCTTGTCTGGATGGAAACCGGACCCCTCCTGACCCCCTCTAGTTTTCAAACTGGCCTACCCTGGGTCGTCCTCCCCAAATAGTCAGGGGGTGCAGCTGCAGACCCCCCTCCCTGAACCCCCTCCTAGCATTTAAAGGGCCGTTTACCGAGGTAGCCAGCCACGAGCCACCTCCCAGCTTGCCGGTGCATGCTTATGTATGGCTCCCATCCCAAACCCCAAGTCCCAAGACTAAGCGCTAAAAATTGGGATACCCCTCCTACATAGGTGGGCAGCCTCTCGGATTTTGGGGGGGTATAGGGGGGGGGTCAAATTTTAGGGGGGGTGTCCAGCAAGACCCAAATTTTGAGGGGGGGTGTACCCAATATTTCCGCGCTGCCTTAAAATGAGCTTAAAACGCGTAAAAAAACGTAAAACAAGCTTATAAATGCTTTAAAACTGTGTAAGATTAAAATAAGACCTTATTGCAACTTATAAATTTTATTTTTTTTTAATTCTTTTAATAATAATGTGCAATGGCGCAGTCAGGATTTCATTTCAGGGGCGTCGGTCGGGGGGGGGGGAAGAAAAAGTGTTGTCAACGCGCCGCGAAGCGCCGCCGCCTGCGCCGCGTAGCGGCGCCAGCCGACGCGAAGCGTCGGCCGGGGGGTCTGGGGGGTGTCCCCCCAGCCGCCGGAGGCGAAAATTTTTTAAAATATATACTAAAAACGGCTTAAAAATCGTCTCCTGGTGATCGCGTGAACATACATTTTACTTTTGTTTTTTTACCTAATTTCTACATAATTTTCTGTGATCTTAAAAATTCAGTCAGGGGGGTTCGGGGGGAACAATGCCCCCCGGAGGAGAAAATTTATAATTTGAGGCGCTAAAATACACTAGAAATTTTAATTCCAAATAATACTAATTACAAAATTTAAGGTTTTTTATAGCTATACTATACATTTATAACATGTGTTTAAAACGTTAAAAAAGGATAATAGTGTTTATAGTAGTTTTATTAAACATGTATGCCTTAACTACTGAATGGGATAATCGATTTGCAATTGAAAAACTAAGATAAATTGCCAATTCAAACTGCCCGCGTAGCGGGGAAATTTAAACTGCCCGCGTAGCGAGGGAATTTAAAGGTAATAAAAGGTAATGAACGAAGAAATAAGGTAATAAACACTCCGCGCGAAGCGCGGAAAAATTTTTTAGTCCTTTTATAACACTTAAAAATTTTTCTTTGGGAGGCGAATTTGGGGGGGGGGGTGTCCCCGACTACCCCAAATTTAAGGGGGGGTGTCAGCAAAATCCGAAATTTTGGGGGGGGGGGTATAACCCCCCCCTGCCCACCTATGCCCTCCTAATACTCCAAATCCTGTCAGAGTATATGAGATATCCTTCTTACCTTACTTACTTACCTTTATTTGGCTTTTCATGAATAATAAAAATTGTAAAAAAATTCAATATTTAAACCATAAGCTTACTATATTTTTCAGGCAGGGATTTTGTCAAGCAAAAAAAAAATGTGTCGCAGCTGTGGAATCGCTTCCACATCCGATACTCCACCTCAGTATTCGGCCAAATTTTCCTATGCACTTGGATATGATCCCAAAACTGTCCCACCGATAAACGTTAAAAATAAAAATCAAACATTTTATCGATTCGGAGCGTGGAGAAACTTCTCATCGCCACCGGTATCGGCAGAAGAAAATGTAGCGACAGCCGCCATTTTGGACGCAGAAACCGCCACGTCAGCAACGAGACCCGCCACAAACTCAACGCTCGAGAAGGCCAATAAACAAGAAGAATTAACGTCCAAGCAGAAAAAGGTAATATATCGAAATTAATCCATTTTTATGCAATTTTTGGCTTTTTAGTTGATGAACAAAATTGTTAAGAGAGTTATATAACCTTTTTTCCCACTTCCGAGTAGAAGGGGCAGGGACGCAACCAGGGGGGGCAGAGGGGGCACCTGCTTCGCCCAAACGGTCCGACAGGTGGAAAAATAAGGACAGACGTTGGGCGGGAAGGGGGTAGGGGGCGCCGCCCCTAAACGGTCACCTCACCAGGTGGTAAAATTTGGTGGTTTTCAGAGGCTAAAAATTCCAAAATTTCTTGCGCCACAATTGACCCCCGAAATGCAAAAAAGGTTTCCACTTCGCTTTGCTCAGCGGTCACTTTCCATGCTATGCATACATATTTTTCGTTATTTATCTTGCCTAATGTTATTTTGAAATACAATAATATTTTGTATATAATAAGCGATCATAGGTGAGAACGGTTCGGGAAGCTAGGGGGTGGTTAGTGGTTACCCGGAGTAAATCGAATTTTGAATTCTAGGAGAGGGTCCGGACCATAGGTTGGTAGGGGGGGGGGTTGGGGGGTTATACTACCCAAAATTTCGGATTTTGCTGACACCCCCCTTAAATTTGGAGTACCCGGGGACACCACCCCACCCACCACCCCCGAATTTGCCTACCGCAGAAAGGGGTGGGTCCAGGGAAGTCCAAACCCTAAGCGTTATAAAAGGACTAAAAAAATTTTCTGCGCTTCGCGCGGAGTGTTTATTACTTGTTTATGTCATATACTTCATTGTTTTCCTATTATTCAATAAAAATAAGTTTATAAAACAAAAAAAAATTTTTTTGCAAACAATTTGATACCTTAAAATTTTTGATTTTCAAAACATTACAACTGAAAAATGAGTATTAAATTACAGCTGAGCAATGCAACGTGCCAGAAAATGTTGGACAAATGTAAAACACAAATTTGGAAGTGGGAACGAATTAAAACATTAAGAATGGGGTGGGTCTAGCGTGGTCATGCCAAGATTACAAAACAAAGCAATACAAATTTGCAAGTGGAGACAAGTGCAAGTGAATTAATGGAGCACTGAGCGAAACGCGAGAAAATTTTTTAAAAATGGTCGTTCTAGACCCCCCAAATTTTTATCCTTGGCGACCCAAAATGGGGGTCTAACCCCAAATTTTTCCCTTTACCGACCCAAAAGGGAAGGGAAGGGTCTAAAATAAAATTTATAAGTTACAATAAGGTCTTATTTTAATTTTACACAGTTTTAAAGCATTTAAAAGCTTGTTTTACGTTTTTTACGGGTTTTAAGCCCATTTTAAGGCGGCGCGGAAATATTGGGTACACCCCCCAACTCAAAATTTAGGTCTTGCCGGACACCCCCCCTAAAATTTGACCCCCCTCGTTATAACCTCCCCCCCGAAATCCGAGAGGCTGTCCACCATGGTCCGGACCCCCCCCCCCCGGGGGTTGTTGGGGGGGTGGGCCCCGGGTGCAAAATTTTAAAATCTAGAGGGGGGTCTGGTGGGGTCCGGCGTTTAAAGCAATACAGTTTTAAACCGTAATAACTTTAATAATTGTTCTTTTTATGAAATAATACTACATTTTATTGAATAAAAAGCGATATTCTGATGTAAAAAGGGTGTGAAAACATGAATATGTGTTAAAAAATAGCGTTTTTTGGAAGAAAATTTAGTATAAAAAAGTAACTAAAATTTTTCTGAGGGGGAAGGGGGGGGGGTCAGATTTCAAATCCTAGGGGGTGTTCGGGTCAAGGGTACAAAATTCGGAAATTTGGCGGGAAGGGGGGGGGAGCTGGATTCTCGTCTAGGGGGGAGGTCCCAAAATTTTAAGGCTAGGGGGGGGTGAACCCCACCCTCCCCCCATTTTCTCACCTATGTAGGCGATAAGTACTGCACAGAAAGCAAACCATACAATCATATTGATTGATTTATGCACCTACCCCTCCTAAAAACTTCCAGCTATCTAAAGCAATGGCCTGGGTAATTTTTTCCATAGGGTACCCTAAAAACATAGAAAGGCTGCTCATCTGCTTTGATTTACAGCGTGGTGTGTGAAGCCAGGGGGTATGAAAGTTTACTAAATCCCTTTTTTACGAACTCCAGACTCTGCTAATGTCTGCTAGTGTAATTTTAAACAAAAAATGTGTTTTTACTAAAAACATTAGTTACAGTTAATACTACATTATTAAGCCAAAAATAGTGCAAACCTGTGCAGACATGCTCCTCCCCACAGGGCTTATAATGGGGTGGGGCAATTGACAATTCCAAAACGGGGGGGGCAGGGTGGGCAACTTTTTTGAAACGAGGGGGCAAGCAGGGGGAAAGAAAAAAAAAGGAAAAAAAGGGAAAAAAATAAAGACAAAGGGAAAAAAGGGACAAAAAAAGCGAAAATAACATAATAATAGGTCTAGAATAGCTTAAATTGCATTGAATTATGCTAAAAACTCCAAAAATTTCGCAATGATGGCGTCATGTAGGTAAAAAATGGCGTCATAATTTTTTGATACTTTTTCATTTTTCCGCGGGGGGGGGCAAATCCTCCAATAAAGCGGGGGTGTATTTTCAAACCGTGCACAGGTCTGATAGTGTATTATACAGATTTATCTACGTTTATCCCTGCTTTTTTAACCTTTTAAAAAAAACTTGGGGTGGGGGGGGGGTTCCGCCCCTTTCCCCAATATTTCTTTTGTACTGCTGTCCGCCCTTATCTACGTTTATCCCTGCTTTTTTAACCTTTTCAAAAAACGTCCGTCCCCCAAATCAAAACCTTGGTACGTCCCTCGGGGGGTGGGGGTGGAGTTAACCTTCCCCCTATTTCTAAGGTAGGGAGTTTAACCCGAATCTCAGAATTCGGGGGAGGGGGTATTATTTTGTTTTTTATTTTGTCTAAGACAGGGACATACAATTTTTCTTGGGTTGGGGTAGGGTAGGGTTAACCCCCTAACCCCCCTTCCCATGCCTATGTATGGGAGAAACTATACTCTCCCTCCCAAGGGCGACTCCTTCTCCTCCCCTATCCCCTCAA
>JASAMX010023981.1:0-12936 GCA_030248175.1 Microlaimidae sp. YZB2_3 | reverse complement strand
TCGTGTACTTCGTTCAGTTACGTATTGCTATAAAAGTATTCAAAAAAATGCTCCAGAGCTCTGGCAATTTTAAAGTGGAAGAAGCTTCAGAGCTCCACCCTGGAAATGCGCAATTTAAAGTTTGTTTGAACTTGAAATATTATTTAATTATATTATTTACATTTTCACGTTTATTTTAACGTTTATTTTTATTTCACAGGAGCTCCGCAAAACCGCTCTACTACTTCTAATATTGTTGTTACAAATTTAATAACTTTCAAGAAATAAGCTCATAAATTACGAAAATCCTCATTTAAATTTGCAGAAAAATTGTTAAAGTTTTACGTTTTTAAAAATTTAAGTGACATAATGTATAACTTGCACTGTTTTAACGTTCGAATCACTGTATTTTAAAGCCTACGAACGCATTTAAATTTGCAGAAAAATTGTTAAAGTTTTACGTTTTTAAAGATTTAAGTGACATAATGTATAACTTGCACTGTTTTAATGTTCGAATCACTGTATTTTAAAGCATATGAACGCAAAATTAATCTCAGTTTCTCTTCCTTGGCTGACCAATCAGGACAGACCACTCTCTGAAAGAAAGAAATTGCCTCGGATGCGGGTATGGAATGGCGTTTAGCTTAGAAGGGCGGAAAGAATACCTTCCAACATAATATCTTCAGCGACGCACGGCGAGAAGTAATTTTTCCCAGGTCTGTATAAAAACACCATAGACAAATTCACCGCAGGCCAACATCACCATAAACGTTACACAATCACCATAAAGTGGTGTAAGTTTTCCATAAATATAATGCGTTTGCAATATTTCCTTTAAATTTTGATACTTGGAAAAATACAAATTAAATTTATCATGATAAAATTTAGCATGATTTTAGGGCTTTGCTTACGTTTAGGAAAAAATTAAAACATAATTAATGCTTCTCAGTGGCGTGCCCAGGATTTCATTTCGGGGGGGCGGTCTGAGGGGTAAATACAATAACCCTGAAGGGGGGTCTGGGGGGGGGGGCGGCAGCCCCCAGAAACGGGCGGTCTGGGGGGTGAGAGCCCCAAGCGAGGTCAAGGGGCACAGCCCCTTGTCAGGGGGGCAAAATGCCCCCCGGGGGAGAAAATTTTTGATTTAAGGCGCTAAAATACACTAGAAATTTTAATTCCAGGTGATAATTAAAACAAAATTTAAGTTTATTTTTATTCCTATCCATTTAAAACATGTGTTTAAAACGTTAATAAAAGGTTAATAGTGTTTTAGTAGTTTTATTTAACATGTATGCCTTAAATATTGAGCGGCAAAATCGATGGAAATGGAAAAACTGAGATAAATTGTCAATTTAAACTACCCGCGAAGCGGGAAAAATTTGGTTTTTTGACTATTAATATGCTTTTGGAAGGCATCAGGAAAGTTTCTGTATTAATATTTAAGAAAAAAATTTTCTCTCCCAAAATTCAAAAAACGTAAGGGTCCCCCCTTACGAAAAATCCGGCTTCGCCGGATTTCGGGAGGGGCGGGGGGGGCAGCCGCCCCCCTCCCCTCCCCGCCCCCCCCCCTGGGCACGCCACTGATGCTTCTATAATTAATACCTAGTTTTTTTTAACACATTTTAGTTTGCAAACGCATTTTTGATTGGATAAAGAATTCCCATACGCGTCCCAAAATTCAATTTGACCGATTCTGAAGTAAAATACACTTATAAAACATCTTTATACCCTAAATCAGACCCGTAGACTTGATTTTTGTGGTTATTTTTGAGATTTAAGCATTTCATTAAGAGTTATGAGCCGATTTACACCCAAAAAAATGACCTTTTTTGGAATGTATAATTTAAGTTATTAATAAAATTTTGATATTTGTGCAGTATAACACCTCCAACGAGATAAGGAAAATCTCACATTCACATATGTATTTATTTATGGCGGATATGGATATGACTATGCCGATGGGCGTTCATTAGCCGTTTTCCAGTTATTAAAGAGAGAGTCCTGGAAGCTCCATACAAAATGGGCTTTTTTCACTATTTTAACTTTTAATTTTAAGACTATTTTCCTTTATATAACGTGTTTTATTTGGTTATCAAATAAAAATATATACTTTTGAGCAGTTTTTAACGTTTATAAAAGGTAAATGCAAAGCATCCCATAACGCTGTGAGTAACGTAACAAACCTCTATTAAACAAAGGCAGTTTCTGATTTTCAGCGCGCTGAAAAAAAATTTTTTAAACACGGTTAAACTAAGCAGAAACGCCTTTTTTAGTCAGTTAAACAGTTTTAAACGTCTTTTTTGTTTTTTCAAAAATCAAGCTGAACTTTATCATGATAGAGTTTCAGATTTTTCAGCGCGCTTAACATTACCACTAGCGCGCTGAAACAGGGTTGCCAGGTCTAAAATGGAAAAAGAGGCTATTTTTTGACAAAAAGGGGCAAAAGAGGATATCAAAATTTTCAAAAAAGGCCAAAATTTTAAAAAGGAGATTTTTTTAGAGAAAAAAAGGGACTATTTTTAGAAAACCAACAATTTTCATTACATAAGCGCAAAAATAAAGACTAAACCATACATGGGCACGGGGGGGTTGGGGGGGGGTTAGTTAACCCCCCTTCCCCAAATTCTGAGAAGTGGGGTTTAACCCCCCCCCCACTCAGAAGTGGGGGGGGGAGAAAAAGTTAACCCCCCCCAATTTTGGAAAAATGAAGAAAAAAAATGTCTTTAAAATGATTTCTAACTGCCTCCAAACTTAAGTTTTGAGGTCAAAATGAATGTTTTAAGCAATAAAAAGCTCAAAAATGCAATAAAAAGGGCTTTTTGACCTAAAATTAGTGTTTTTAACCTATTTTTTCTTCAAAATCGAAAAACGATATGGGTAAAATGCACTCCAGAAAAAAAAACGATATGGGTATTTTGCGTTTCTCGGATTTTAACCCCCCCCCCCCTAATTTGGGGTTTAACCCCCCCACTCCGGACCAACTTGCCCATGTATGGACTAAACACATAATTAACCGTATTTTTAATCTATTTAAAGCAGTATTCAAGCAGTTATAAATGCTTCTAACTTCAATATTAATCAATTGAAGGAAATCAAAATCTTTTTTATTGAATACCAAAACACTTTTTTTGAATTTCACATTTCAATTTTATACAACTTTTTTTATAAGTGTAACTAATTGGTTAAACATTTTTAAATAAACAAAAAAACAAATAAATTTTGAAATTAAGAGCTAAAAATCTGCTGGGGCTACCTGCTGCTGCATGAGCATAGGGGGGGGGGGTAGGGTAAGTGGGTCCAAACAGCACCCACCTCCCTAGCCTCAAAATTTCGGATTCCCCCCTGCTAGAAAAAAATTTAGGCCCCCTCCTCACAAAATTTTTAAATTTTGACAACCTACCCCTTCTGGAATTTTAAATAGACCCCCCCCTTTTCCGAGCCAAATTTTGAGTCTACGTGAAAATTTAAGAGGTGTTGAATTTTGGTAAATTCAAACGACACAGCAGCTGGGATACCGTTATCCATATTATGAAAATAACACATAGGAAGTGTGTTTGATATGTAAATAAAATAATTGCTGGACAACTATGGTGCAGCCAAAAATAAACTAAGTTATTTTTTGAAATTAGCATAGCTTATGCATTTATCTTTAAAGATATAATACTTCAATCAATTGAAAATAAAATAACAAATCATTTTTTCATGAAAATTATGGTACTTTTGCTCATAGGAGCTAGAAGCACGACAAAAAACTGCTTTGAATTTATATATGACAAAAAATACTAAAACAATAAGCAGAAGTTTTGTTTCGACCAAAGTCTTCATCAGGCGCAAAGTACCAAAGTTAAAACCACTAAAAGGGTTTAATTGCAGTCTTCTCTAAAAGAATGCTTTTCACGCTTAGATTTATACTTTCTAACATATTGGAATGATCTTGGTGGTAAAAACTGTTTACTTAAATTGTAAACACAATAAAAAAGCCAGATCTTATTTGAAATAGTTTGAATATTTATTTTACTAAGGGCAATTTAAATCATTATTATACTAGTGATTATACTTTAATATTAACTGCATAACTGGTAATGAGATTATGAGTTCAGTAGCAATAGATTGTTAACAGAAAAGATAAACAGTAATTTGATCACACAAACGGTGATTTGAACTGCTGGATTACACAAACGGTAATCAGCTATATCACAAAAACAGTGATTTAAATTTCTGACTTACACAAACGGTAGTCAGATTTATCACACAAACGGTGATTTATTTGCTGAGTATACAAACGGTAAACAGCTATATCACACAAACGGTGATATGAACTACTGACTGACACAAACGGTAGTCAGAATAAATATAGAACCTAATTTTCAATTAGGTAATGTGCTACTGTTGCATTATTATGTATGTAGTCAACTTGGTAATCTACTACCAAGTGAAAATATCTGGCAGACAGGTGTATACTTGGCCTGTCTTTAAAGCGTCTAGTGGCTGTAGGATTATGGGAACATTTTGGGAAGATGGCGACCAACCAATGAGCGCGTGGGAAAAGCAAACCAGATAAGCGTTTTTGCGTGGCAAAAATTTGCATAATCAAAACATTTTTATATATTAGAATATGCTGTAGAAACTCTACAAGCAAAATAAAAGTTAAGACATAATAAGGATATGCAGAGAGAAAGGTAAAAAAAGCTAAGAACCAATAAAAAATGGTATAGTTAAAAAATTTTTTTTGTTTAATAACATAAAAGTTATTATAAATACACCATGATAATAACAGCGTGTGTATTTAGCCATGTATATCTTTTGTATTAATATTTTTAATTTGGTGCAAATTAAATATTTAAAATATTTAAATTTACTGTCACATCACAAACACAAACAGTACTTTTGTACTCTTTTCATACATAAATAGCTTATTTTAGTAAATAAAAATCTATATAAGGGCCTTAAATAAATGATTTAATGTGACTTTTTTTCAGACCTGTGCACTGCCCCCCCCTGGGGTTTTATTGGGGGGGCAATTCCAAAATGGGGGCATGGGTGGCAACTTTTTTTGAAACAGGGGGGGGGCAAAAAAAACAGGAGGGCAAGCAAAGCACGGGAGAAAGGGAAAAAAGAAAAAAAAGGAGAAAAAGAAAAAAAAGGAAAAAAGAAAAAAGGGACAAAAAAGGCAAAATTTAAGTAAAAATAGGTCTAAAATGGTTTAAAAAGCATTGAAATAGGCTAAAAACTGCAAAACATTGGTGATGATAACGTCATAATAGGTAAGAAAAGGCGGCATTCTTTAAGAACAACTCCTTAAAAACAACTCTTCAAGTTGTCACCGGAAAGATGAACTACTTTAAACATGGACGAACTACTAGTTTAAAACCATTATTTTTCAACAACTCAATAACTTAAAATATTTTTAATAAATCTTTAACAAAGTGATAAATTTTAAAAAAATATCATTATAAAACTCATAAACAACCTGAATCGTGGACTAAAGACCTTAATTTTCATAAGCAACCTAAGCAAAACTTCAAAATCAAACAAAACATTAAATTTAGCTTGATTTTAAGGTTTCGTTTAGGTTGCTTAGGGAAATTAAGGTCTAAAGTCCACGATAAATGTTATTTGTGAGTTTTGTCACGATAACTCACTTGAAAAATAACAGGTTTTAAAGGCAGTTAGTAATCCGAGGCGCAAGGCGCGCAAGTATTTTTAGACGCGGGTGTAAATTGTAAAACACATAATGGTCTTTTTTCTGTTCTCCACCAAAACCATTTTTTTAGTTTTATTTAAATTTGCATACAACAAAGTGACAAAATTTATACCTCAGGTTTTTGTATATTTTGTAATATTATTAAAAGTAATAATTAAAACAATGTTTCGTTTTTCCAAAATCCAATTTGAAAAATTAGTACAATTTAAATAATAAAACATGTTTTTATCGGAAATTCTGGGGGATCCAGATTCTGGGGATTCTGAGACCGTGCTCACTTATGGTGAATAATTAATAACCAATTTTGGTTTGCTATGGTTTAAAAATTCTGGGGTTTTTTTCATATTTTTCGTGCTTTTTGAAGGCTAACTCGGTTTTACTAATCTTTTTTACTCGACTTTTATTTTTAAGGTTAAGCATATGCGTTGCTAAGACTAAGCGAAGCCTTAAAAATAACCTAAACTTTAATAAATAGCTGCGCCACAAAAGTTTAGGTTCTTTTTTAGGCTTTGCTTAGGCTTAGAAACGCGTAAGCTTAACCTTAAAAATAAAAATCGAGTAAAAAAGTCGAGTAAAACCCAGGTAGCCGTTTAAAATTACTTATATTTTGATTCTATTTTATATTGAGTTAATTTAATTGGGCTAAATTCTACCTTAATACCTCTCGTTTGCTGGGTTTTAATTTTATGGGCACAATTGCTGATAAATTTTAAAACTTAATTAAATTAATTAGTTTTATTTTAAATTTGATTTTGGTGTATATTTTCCCTCCTTTTTTACACCAAGCCAAACTTGTGCCTTTTGCGAATTTTGAGGCGTACGCCTAAAAATACTTGCGCGCCTTGCGCCTCGGATTACTAACTGCCGTTTTAAACTGTGACGACCCAAAGTAGAAGCGAAAATAACCAGGCGCTGAAAAATTTAGACAACCAAATTTATTGAAAAATTTGGCCGATACAGGAATTGAACCCATAACCTCCAAAGTCGACTCTGGCGTGCTATCCATTACACCATAGGCCGGACAAGGAAAGGGGAAAGATAATCGCGTTTTATTAACGCTTGCACTTTGAGTTTTCACGGAAGGGACACAATGTGTCAAAACAATCTATCTTTCCGGTGACCACTTAATTGGGTTGTTTTGATTCTAGGAAATTTGAACGCCAGCACTTCATCGCCGAGCATTAGACCCCCACCAATAGAACGCCCGGCACTTGAACGCCGAGCATTAGACCGCCGCAGTACGCTTTGCATTAAAACAGACGCTAAAACTCCCAGCCAAGGTAGTATAAACTCCCCCCAAGTATAAAAAAACTGAATATAAAAAAATGTTTCAATAAAATATTTAAACAAAGCAATGTTGTTTTAACATAAAAGATGTCAAAAATTTATGTTTTTACTCACTAAGCCTAAGCAAAACCTGAAATTAAAGAAAGAAAAAACTAAGTAAATGGTTAGTGCTTTAATAATTTAAAACAGTTTTTCCTGAGCCTTAGCGAAACCTAAAAATCAAACTAATTTTTATGGTAAATTTATATTTAATGGTGTTTTTTAAGATATCTTTTCCTTAAGCACAGCCCAAGCAAAACCAAAAAAATTAAAAATTTATTCTATTGTTTTGCAAAGACAAAAATAAAAAATTAAACTTTTTAGTTTTGGGAAATTTATACTGTTGTAGTGCTGTGCTATTTGTTATAATTCTTTGCAGGTGGCAGAAAACAGAAATTTGCATAAAAATTATATGTAATACTGCGGCGGTCTAATGCTCGGCGGTCTAATGCTGGCGGTCAAATGCTCGGCGATCAAGTGCTGGCGTTAAAATTTCCGGACACGGTTGTTCTTGAAGAATGCCAAAATGGCGTCATAGTTTTTGGGTATTTTTTTATTTTTAGACGGGGGGGCAATAAAACGGGGGGGGGGGCGGGGGCAAATCCTTCAATAAAGCGGGGGGCATTTTCAGACAGTGCACAGGTCTGTTGTTTGAAAACCAGAACCCCACTGTCTGATTCCCCTGTGGATTTCAAACTGGTCAGACTACCCCGGGTGGCCCCCCCCCCCCCCCCCTAAAAAACTCGCGGGGTTACGAAACGAAACCCCTTCACCCTGGACCATACATGGGCACGGGGGGGGGGGTTGGGGGGTTAACCCCCCCCCAAATTCTTAGAAGGGGGGTTTATTAACCCCCCCCCTCAGAAGTGGGGGGGGGGAAAAAGTTAACCCCCCCCCCCCCATTTTGGAAAAATGAAGAAAAAAAATGTCTTTAAAATGACTTCTAACTGCCTCCAAACTTAAGTTTTGAGGTCAAAATGAGTGTTTTAAGCAATAAAAAGCTCAAAAATGCTATAAATAGGGCTTTTTGACCTAAAATTAGCGTTTTTTACCTATTTTTCCTTCAAAATCAAAAAACGATATGGGTAAAATGCACTCCAGAAAAAAAACGATATGGGTATTGGTATTTTGCGTTTCTCGGATTTTAACCCCCCCCCCCCTAATTTGGGGTTTAACCCCCCCCCCTCCGAACCAACTTGCCCATGTATGGGCCCTCCCCCCTCTCTTTCCGCCCCGCCTGGGGTCCGGCCCTGGACCCCTAGATAATAATAATCCTAATAATAATCTTATATTTATTAAAAAGCCCAAACAAGACATTATTTTCAGGGACGTAGCCAGGGGGGGGGGGGCCCCCCCCCCGGGGAGGGGGGGGGGGGCGGCCGCCCCCCCCCCCCCCCCGAAATGGTCGCCAGATAGTAAAATTTGGGGGTATTTAGAGGATAAAAATTCAAAATTTTCTAGCGCCTCGCTAATCGCTCGGCGCCAAACTTTAAAATAATTTTAGTACCCCAATGGACCCCCAAAAACCAAAAATTTGTTCCGCTTCGCTTCGCTCAGCGGTCACTTTCTATAGTATGCATACATATATATCTCGTTATTTATGTTGCCTGATGCTAATGTTATTTCAAAGTTAGTACAATAAATTTTATAAGTAATAAGTACTACACAGAAAGCAAAACAAACAATCATATTGGTTGCTTTATGTACCTCCCCCCTCCTAAATTTTCCTGCCGCCTATAGCATTGGCTCGGATTTTTTTCATATAGGTAGGTACCCTAGAAAACATGGAGCCGAAATGCTGCTCATGTGCTTTGGTTTACAATGTGGGTTTAGCCAAGCGGTCTGAAACTAACGTCTCTAAATTCCTTTTTTGTAAAATCCAGGCTCTGCCAATGTGTGCTTATGTAATTTTTAACTAAGAAAACATGTTTTTCCGCTAAAAACATTAGATAATAGGTTATTAGGCCAAAAACAGTGTATTATAAGCTTTATCTACGTTTATCCCTGCTTTTTTAACGTTTTCAAAAATTAAGGGGGGCTCCGCCCCCCCCCCCCCCCCCAAAATTTCGGGGGGGGGGGGGAGGCTCCCCCCCCCGAATTTTTTTTGTACTACAATCCGCCCCCCCCCAAAAAAAAATGAAACTCTGGCTACGTCCCTGATTATTTTTAAGATAAGGTCAATCAAAAACAACAACAAAAACAAAGCCTGAATCGAAGGAAGCAATGCAGTAGCCACAAAAAAAGGGAGGAAATGTGTTTTTATCAATCCCCCGCAATCAAAACATAAATAAAAGTAGCAAATCACTCTCAAAAAGTGCAATTTATTACTAACAACAGTGATCATTTTATTGAAACTTTATTTAAGATAATTTTCCATTTTTTTTTAATTTTGTACTTGACCCAAAAAGGGGCCATAAAAGGGGCTATTTTTAGGAAAAGGGGCTAAAAAAGGGGCTAAGGGCTATTTCCAAATTTTTGGGGCTATCAGACTGAAAAAGGGGCTAAAAATAGTTCCAAAGTGGCTAACCTGGCAACCCTGCGCTGAAATTCACAATCTGCCAAAAAAAAAGTCTTAGTCCATTTATACAGTAGTTCATTTTATTTCATGGAAAACTTATGCATGGACGATAAGGTAAACCAATTAAATAAAAATTTAATGAATGAATTTTTATTTTAGTAAAATATGATACTGATTGTAATAAAAGAGTTGATATGTAAACATAAGCAAGAGAATATATTTTAAAAAAATATTACACCCTGGTCAAAATCCATTGTTCTAAACGGAAGGAATCCCCTGCTCATCAAGGACACCGCGCTCATAAAGGGATGCCCGCATTTATGTCAAATAGCGCGCCGCGTCTTTCTAATAACCCGCCCGCGCGGCATTCTTTTAGCCATATTCGCACCTTCATTTTGAAGCCCTGTTTCGCCGCTGCTCCTCCGACAACCTATCCCATGGAGCAAAACATATATGACGTGATCACGAATACTGGTTCCCGGAAATTTCGTCTTCTACATCTCGTCTTTCAACATCTCGTCTTCTACAACTCGTCTTCGGAAAACTCGTCTTTTAAACATCTCGTCTTCAGAAAACTCGTCTTTTGGATGCGATTTTGTAAACGCATTTTTCAAAAGATAAGTTTCTCCTTTTTTTGACTAAACCAATGTATTGAAAACCTTTTTTTACCTAAGCCTAAGCAAATGCCAAAAATCAAGCAAAACTTTATCATGGTAAATTTGTATTTAATGATGCTTTTTGGACCGAAGAGTAAAAACCTTATGTTTTTTCCTAAGCCCAAAAACCCAAAAATCAAAGAAAATTTTATCATTGGGCTGGAAACTCGCATTTTTGAAAGTACGTTTACAAAATCGCATCCAAAAGACGAGTTTTCCGAAGACGAGATGTTTAAAAGACGAGTTTTCCGAAGACGAGTTGTAGAAGACGAGATGTTGAAAGACAAGATGTAAAAGACGAAATTTCAGGACACCCGAATACTATATGACATTTTAAAGCTAAAAAAATTCTGAGGTGTAAATTGTTTTTTTTTTTTGTTTAAAAAGTTAATTGGAAAAAATTTGCACTGTTATTTTTAATACATTTTTTAAATTTGATTGGCACCAGGTCACTGCAGCACATTAAAATGCCATCTCATGATGGCTGCATAGTTCTTTTCTGAGTTTAAAATCACTGGGGGGTTAATTGTTGTTGAAATTAAGATCGATGGGCTGATTTTTGCTTTAATTAAGGTCGCCAAGTGGATTTTTTCAGCTTAGGCAAAAGTGATGATTTATTTTCAATCCTTGAAAACATACCGTTTAATCAAAATTTATCATTAATAATTTTTTTGTTTGTTTAGGTTTTCCTTAGGATTAAATTTCGCTTAGGCTTAGCTTTTGTTTAGGTTTAGGCTTAGGTTTTTCTTAGGCTTTATCTTAGGTTTTGCTTAGGCTTAGGTTTTGCTTAGGCTTAGACTTAGGGAAGGGGTAAAATCCACACCGACTGGGCGGACGGACGGAAATCAATGGGGTAAAACCCACACCGCCGGACTGCCGAAAAACGTTAATATCTTGAGAAATACTGCATTGATTCAAGAAGTAAAAACATTAATTTAATGCTTATAGCATTCTACAAAACATTTAACAATTACAAAACGTTGGTTATATTAAAAAAAATAAAATCTTCCGGGTTTAATTGACACTGGTATTTTTTTAAACGATTACCGTAATCTTTTGGCTCACTTTTCGGCCATCTTTTTTTAAATAATGCACCCATATGTACGAACAGGGGAAGCTTCGCCGGCGCAGGGACTCCGGGCGCCGTCATGTTAACATGGCCGCGCCCGGTGTACGCTCACCCAATGTCCCCACGCCCGGTAAACAACTTTATGTCTTTGGATCAAACACTAAGGCACAAAATTAGAAAAAGTTCATATTAAAATTACATAATTAATCGATTTACAATCTGAATTAAAATGACTGGGGTTTTTTCTCGTTCAAACGCGCGTTAAATTTTTCTTTTGTCGACCAAACTGAACCACGGACAAAAGATCCCCAGCGTTTGAGGGGTATTTAGAAACCCATAAATAACTGCTTATTTTATGGGTTATTAGAGTTAAAATATAATTTATTACATAGATTTATAGTAGTTTTTATTGTAAATAAATACTTTGAACATGATAATGTGTTTTCAAACAGGAAAAATAGCATAGTCAAATAATTGATTGTGCGAACTAAAAACCCGGAAGATTTTATTTTTATTAATATTGTAAACCAACATTTTATAATTGTTAAATGTTTTGTAGAATGCTCTTAGCATCAAAATAATGTGTTTACTTCTTAAATTGATGTAGTATTTCTCGAGATACTAACGTTTTTTGACGGTCCGGCGGTGTGGGTTTTACCCCATCGATTTCCGTCCGTCCGCCCAGTCGGTGTGGGTTTTACCCCACCCCTTAGGCTTAGGTTAGGCTGGGTTTAAAAGTAATTTGTTAAAATTTTATGCTACTGTTTTATAATTTGGAAAAAAGAAAAGGTAAAGGTAATAAGGAAAAGGTAAGTGGACAAAAAATGAAAAATAAATAAAAGTCAAAAACTGGAAATTTGTCCATAAAATAGAACTCCATGAAATTGTTTTTTTTTTCAATTGACGAGGTATATAAATGTGAACAGAAGCATATATAAAAAATACCTAAAGGCTTTTATTACTGCAAACAAAACTGCAAACTTTAAAATTGATTTTTTAATGTTTATTCAAGTTGTGTAGTTTTCCGTCCATATTGGGATGTCCATGGCTTTGCAATAAACTTTGAATTGAAACAAAAAACTGCGGACAAGTCCAAACCTTAAATGTGTGCCCTTAAAAATCTACATTTCAAAAAAACATCCAAAACTAAAAACACGGTCAAAAATTGGTAAAAATCGCAATTTTGTATGAGGGATTTTGAACTCCCCCTTTAATATCTCGAGAATGGCTATCAAACGCTAACTATCAGGGTGATATTCAGATTCGGCACCATCTATAACATTATTATATGCAATATTTCAAGTGCTGCATTATATAGAGTTTTAAAATTGATTTTTCAATGTTTATAGAAGCAGGGTAGATTTATGTCCATACTGGGATGTCCATGGGTTTGCAATAAACTTTAAATTAAAACAAAAAACTGCGGACAAGTCTAAAGTTTAAATGTGCGCCTTAAGTCTTAAGTTTAAAAGTCTTTATTTAAAAAAAAATTCCTTCTAAAACTATGGTCAAAAATTGGTAAAAATCGCAATTTTGTATGGGGTATTTGAACTCCCCCTTTAATATCTCGAGATCAGCTAGCAAGGGCCAATTATCATGGCGATATTCAGATGCGGCACCATCAATAACATATATTTTTGTGCAAAATTTTAGTGAACGTTGTGGAGGTGTTATATTGCACTTTTAC
>JASAMX010023980.1:0-19683 GCA_030248175.1 Microlaimidae sp. YZB2_3 | reverse complement strand
TTCGTTCAGTTACGTATACTTCAGCAATTACTGAACAAACCAGAAGTATCACGAGGGTACTGGACATGAAGGTACTGAGCTAAGAAAAAATACGTTTGCCACAAATATGTTAAATTGTTAAACCAAACGAGCTGAACTGGATTTTGGTCGTTTAAATGCGTAGCGTAGACAATTAGACGTTATAAAAGTCGTTATGATTTTAATTATAAATAACATTTATTCTTGTTTAAAGATAAAGCAATGCAATAATACAAAACTAAGTAAATCCTTTAAAAAACACCATAATAAACGAATACAAAATTTTTGAGATGAATTTACAAAGAATTGCAATTGGTTTTTAACAATAATGATTGAAGCTTACTTCGAGCTCTGGAGCTCCGAAATCCTGCCTTGGTTATTTGTACAAAACTAAGGAATTATTAGTAATATTAAACAATCATGAGTGGAATCCGAACGTCAAAATTTATTGAATTACTGTTTCTTCTAAAACATAAACTCGTATGAAAACGAAGCGAATTGCGCAATTTTTTGCAGTCATTTTTTAATTCAGGCTGTTTTTATCGATTTTTTATTAAAATAATGAATTTTTTGATAAAATGTTTGGAAAAAATAATTTGTGCAAAATGCTTTTTTTTGTTAAACTTTTTGTCTATTCCAGTCCACTCTAGGTTGAGGAATTAACGTGAACAACAAATTTTGATCATTTAAAACAAAACAAACAAAATGTGCTTTTAAAACCTAAAACCATAGAATAATTTAGATTTTTCATGTATGATATTTTATTCCTAAAGTCGTGATTAAAATTATGCAACAACGGATTTTTAGGATTCTTTAAAACCATTGCACGGAAAACTTTATTTTTCCTAAGCCTAAGCAAAACTCAATAATTAAGCTGAACTTTATCATAATATTTTAGTTTTATAGTGTACTTTTAAAAAATGCCGAAAAATTTACTTTTAAAAAGGCAAGAAATGGTTTTTCAGAAAATATTTTACTAAAATGTTTTTTTTTACATAGTTAATAATAGCTGAATTTTTTGCAATTATTTTTCCAGTTATTTTTTACAAAGTCATTATTCAGAATCTTTTTTTTTCTATATTATCTTTCGAATAGTCTTATTGCTTCTCAGCAAGGTGTCCGGAAGTTTCGTCTTTTACATCTCGTCTTTTAACATCTCGTCTTTTACAACTCGTCTTCGGAAAACTCGTCTTTTAAACATCTCGTCTTCGGAAAACTCGTCTTTTCGATGCGATTTTATAAACGTATTTTTTAAAAAGTGAGTTTGCGCCCTGCCGATAAAATTTTCCTTGATTTTTAGGTATCGTTTAGCGTTTAGGCTTAAAAAATAAGGTTTTTATTTTCTAATTCAAAAAGCACATCATTAAATAAAAATTTACATGTATAAAGTTTTGCTTGATTTTTAGGTTTTGCTTAGGCTTAGGTTTTTAGTTTTTAGAAATAATTTAGTAAAAATTTATTTGCGGTAAAATTTTGCTTAATTTTCTGCTTTTGCTTAAGCTTAGCAAAAAAAGGTTTTTAATTTTATGCTTTAGTCGCAAAATAGAAGAAACTTGTCTTCTGAAAAGTACGTTTACAAAATCGCATCCAAAAGACGAGTTTTCCAAAGAACAGATGTTTAAAAGACGAGTTTTCCGAAGACGAGTTGTAAAAGACGAGATGTTGAAAGACGAGATGTAAAAGACGAAATTTCCGGGAACCTCTCAGCAATTTTAATGCTAGTTATTATTTTAAAAATAAATTACACGAAAATGTAAAAAATTGCACGAAAATATTTTAATGTTATAAAATTCTTGTTTTTGTTTTCTGCTTTACAATTTTTTTGTTTTTGTAATCCTACCTTTTATAAATGATTTGAACAAACAAAAGAATATTTACGTAAAAAACGGTTTCTCAGCAATTTTAATGCTAGTTATTATTTTAAAAATAAATTACACGAAAATGTAAAAAAATTGCACGAAAATATTTTAATGTTATAAAATTCTTGTTTTTGTTTTCTGCTTTACCTTTTATACCTTTTACCTTTTACCTTTTTACCTTCTACCTTTTATAAATGATTTGAACAAACAAAAGAATATTTACGTAAAAAACTTTTGTTACGCAATAAGTTTATCCCGCTTTATGCAGGAAGGTTATGTTTTTTATTGGTCAGTACCCTCGTGTCCAGAACCCTCGTGTCCCCACTTGCAAACTGAATTAATTTTGCTACGAGGTTGTGGTAAACGCAATTTTTTTAAGCCCAGTACCTTTGTTTCCAGTACCATCGTGTTCAGTACCCTCGTGTTCTCGAAGGAAAGAAAGGTTGGGCAAACTTCCCAAAATCACTGCCGTCGTTTGGTGTTTTTAACGAAAAAATCGCGGGTTTTTTGTACGGGAAACGCAATATTTCAACAAATACAGCACCAATCTTAACGATCAAGGTTTCAAATTAGATTAGAAAGTAGCTGCTTTCTTTGAGTGCATAATTTGTAACGTAAATTTTAGAACCCATTGAGCAATTTGTCACGTACAGAATTGTCGAAAAATGCCAACTTCGGGGGTTCATAACTCCTGAATCACTGCAGATATTTTGTTGAAAAAATTTTCGTGGGTTTTTGGGGGCAAAGGTAAGATTTTCACAAAAAAATATCAAAATCGAAGACAAAAAGTTTGACTCCGCACCGCACCTTTAAATAACATTTTGACTCTTACATCTTACTTTTACTTTACTTAAATTAAAAAATCACAAATTACTTTTAATCTTACTTTACTTTAAATAAAATGTTTCAAATTAATTTTACTTTTACTTAAAATAATCTAAAATCATTACTTTTTACAACACCACAAACAAGGACAAGCCGAGCCATAAACTGTCGTCATTGATGTGCACAATGATTCACACCTTGCTGGTAATTTGAAACTTTTTATGCGAGTTGAATTAAACATTATTTTTGGCGACCAACGGCGGCGGTGACGAAGACGGTTCGTTTTCTTTCCTTTTGTTTCAAATAAACTAAACAGGCACAAGGAATTGGTGTTGAAATTAATTTATCCAGTTAAACTTTATCATGGTATGTTAAGCTTTTTAAAAAATAATGTAATGTTTATATATTGAGTGTAATTAAGGCAAGAATTTTGGTACTTGTTAGTCTTACAGACCTGTGCACGGTCTGAAAATGCCCCCCCCGTTTTATTGGAGGATTTGCCCCCCCCCCCCGTTTTATTGCCCCCCCGCCAAAAAATGAAAAAGTACCCTAAAAATATGACGCCATTTTTGACCTATGATGACGCCATCATCGCGAATTTTTTGCAGTTTTTAGCCTATTTTAATGTATTTTAAGCCATTTTTTTAGACCTATTTTTACCTTATTTTCGCTTTTTTGTCTCTTTTTTCCTTTTCCCTTCTTTTTCTTTCTCTTTTTTTTCTCTTTCTTTTTTCTTTTCCCCCCTGCTTGCCCCCCCCCCCTTTTTGCCCCCCCCCGCCCCCCTTTTAAAAAAATTGCCCCCCCCCCCCCCCGTTTTGGGAATTTCCCCCCGTTTTAACCCCGGGGCGGGGGCAGTCTACACGTCCTTATAGTCATACTTACTACCAATTATTAACGATTTACCTGATATAAAAGTAAAGTGCATCCATAGAAAAATTTATACCCTAAATTAGGCACGTACACTTTCGTTTTTAAATTATTTTTTAAATTAAAATCTTCCATAAGAAATTATGGCCCTATTTAAGCCAGAAGAGGTTTTTTGGCATGACACCATAGGTGAGAACGGTCGGGGAAGCTAGGGGGGGAGGGGGGTGGGTGGTTACCCGGTGTACATCGAATTTTGAATTCTAGGAGGGGGGTCCCAGGAGTGTCTGGACCCCCCCCCCTAGCTTTTTAGGAGGGGTCGACCCGAGGTGCGAAATTTTGAAATCTAGAGGGAAATCAGGTGGGGGTCCGATGTACAAAGCAGAACAGTTTTAAACCATAATAACTTTAATAATTGTTCTTTTTATAAGATAATACTACATTTTATTAAATAAACAGCCATATTCATGTATAAAAATGGTGTAAAAGCATGAATATGTGATGAAAATTCACGTTTTTGGAAGAAAATTTATTATAAAAAAGGTACCTAAAATTTTCCCAAGGGGGAGGGGGGGGTCAGATTTCAAAATCTAGAGGGAGTCAGGGGTAAAAAATTCGGAAATTTGGGGTGAGGGAGGGCCCTAGATTTTCGTCTAGGGGGGTTTCCAAAATTTCAAGGCTAGGGGGGGTGGACACCACCCTGCCCCCCCTTTCTCACCTATGCATGACACTGACGACATACATGTATGTTTTGTATGGTGACGTGCAAAATCCCTATAAAAGCTAAATTTTATAAAATTTTGTTGTCTTTTCCAAGTGTCAAAATTCAAAGAAAATATTGCAAACGCATTATATTTAATATATTTAAAGGAAATATTGCAAACGCATTATATTTATAGGGAATTCACACCACCTTATGGGGATTTTGTAATGTTTATGGGGATTTTCACCTATGGGGAATTTGTACATGGGGTTTTTATACGGACCCGTATTGCACATGTACAATTTATGCTGTTAAATAAAAATTTTAATTAACCTTTTTAACAACTGAAATATACATTTCTTGGATTTCAAAGAATTTTGTGGCTCTAAATCTACTTATACATTGTTTCTACCATAGGTCACCGACATTCGACGGCTCAGGGGGGGGTCCACACCCCGGGGTGTGGAGGTTTTTGACCTCCAGGGCGGGGGGTTACACCCCGGGGTGTTTTTTTTTTGAAAAAAAGCACCCGGGGGTGCTTGGGGTGTTTTTACCATTTTTTTGACCAAAATTGACAATTTTTTGACGAAATTTGACCATTTTTAAGCATTTTTTGGGATTGTCTGGTGGGAGGGGGGTGGTCAAAAATGGGCCTTAGGGGGGGGGGGTCAGGGGTTCAAGGGGTCGATGGGGGGAGGGGTCAAAAATGGGCCTTAGGGGGGGGGGGGATAGGTCTCAGAGGCCGTAGGGGGGGGGGGGGGCGACCCCCCCCCCCTACCACCCCCCCTTCGGTGACCTATGGTTTCTACTGCCTTTCGATTTTGCATGGCAATCGGTTAAAAAGTGCTAAATTTGGTTTTGAAAAAATATAAATCGCAGACCTGTGCACTGCCCCCTCCCCGGGGTTAAAACGGGGGGGGGCAATTCCAAAACGGGGGGGGCAACTTTTTTGAAAGGGGGGGGGGGCAATAAAACGGTGGGCAAGCAGGGAGGAAAGAAAAAAAAATAGAAAAAAAGAATAAAAAAGAAAAAAAGAAGGGAAAAAAGAAAAAAGGGACAAAAAAAGCGGAAATAAGGTAAAAATAGGTCTAAATGGCTTAAAATACATTGAAATAGGCTAAAAACTGCAAAAAATTCGTGATAATGGCGTCATCATAGGTCAAAAATGGCGTCGTAATTTTAGGGTACTTTTTCCTATTTTGGCCGGGGGGGGGGCAATAAAACGGTGGGGGGCAAATCCTCCAATAAAACGGGGGGGGGGGCATTTTCAGACCGTGCACAGGTCTGAAATCGTAATTCTTCAAATAACACACAATCAAATAAAAATATATCATAATACAATTTAGCTTAATTTTAGGTTTTGCTTAGGCTTTGAATAATCTAAATTAATCGAAACTCAGTTTAATTAAAATTTCAAAGCCAAATAAAGACATGTTTTTTTGTGGTCCATGGACCATCAATTTTTGAATTTTTTTCGTTGACATTTTTCAAGTTTATTGCAATTTAGCATAGCTAGCAATGTAAAAAAAATTTTAAATTAATTTTGTTGCGCAAACAAATTTTTTTTCTAAACTGCATAGATTGTGAATTGCGCATATCAAAAATAAGTAATTGTTTGTTGGGTGTGTGTGTCTGTCTGTGTGTGTGTAAATGGGCTTATAACTTTTCACGAAAGATATAAATCCAAAAAATAAGCTTAAAAATGAAGTTTAATTGTTTAATTAGGGTATAAAAATGCTTTATGTGTATTTTTTTATCATTCAAATCGATAAATGGCACGCCCAACGTATGGGACTTGTACCAATTTTACTTAAGGTCTCTCCGGACAGTTTTCTTAAGTATGGAAAATCGCATTTTTGGCATACCAGATCTCGTGAAATACAGTAATATTTCACTAAAAAATTTATATGAGTGTTAAAAAGGCAGAAATATCACGATTATAAAGTGAACATTCATTATATTATTGTAAGTAATTGAAATAATTGATATTAAAAATCAAATTGCAATGAAATTTTTTTAAAACCCTTAAAAATATTTACTACACACTATTTATTTAAAAAATACTTCCAATAGAGAGACACAGTTACCCTCTTTCACGTACGTAAAAATTAAACTGAATATTGTTGTATTTATGGTTTAATAAAGAATTTTCCGTGAAAAATAGGGGTTAATTTTTTCAAAATTTCGTTAAAACTTCGATTTAATTTAATTTGGTAAAATTTAAAGCTCCAGATAGTATATTTCTATTGAAATTTATAATTTTTGGAAGGCCATAACATCTTTTGTATTTTTTAACGCATAAATAGTTCTGTCGTGCGTCGTGCAGACCTGTGCACTGCCCCCCCCCCCCCGGGGTTAAAACGGGAGGGGGGGGGGGCAATTCCAAAACGGGGGGGGGGGCACGGGGGGGGGCAACTTTTTTGAAATGGGGAAGGCAATAAAACGGGGGGGGCAAGCAGGGGGGAAAGAAAAAAAAGAGAAAAAAAGGAGAAAAAAAAAGAGAAAAAAAAGAAAGGAAAAGGGGAAAAAAGAGACAAAAAAAGCGAAAACAAGGTAAAAATAGGTCTAAAATAGCTTAAATTGCATTGAAATAGGCTAAAAACTGCAAAAAATTCGCGATGATGGCGTCATCATAGGTCAAAAATGGCGTCATATTTTTAGGGTACTTTTTCATTTTTTGGCGGGGGGGGGGGGGAAATCCACCAATAAAACGGGGGGGCATTTTCAGACCGTGCACAGGTCTGGTCGTGCGTTTTATCATTTTTTTTGAAAATCATTTTTTATCATTTTTTTTCGTCAAATTTTTTGAAAGGTCCCGAGATCGATTCCCACATAAAAAATATTTGGCCACCACAAATTTTTTTTTGATTTTAATAATGTTTTTTTTTTTATTTTTTTACAATTTTAAAAATTTATTTAACATAAATTCAAAAAATATCATTATTGTAATCAGGATTTGTTACCTGCTTTTCGCCAAGTAGTCAAATTTTCGTCATTTGAATATCTTAAAATATTATAATACTCTATAAGTATAATAATTCAAAAGTAAATTGTGTGTAAATAAAAGTGGGTAATTTTTGCTCTTTATTGCAATTGGTTTACTACTGAACGCTCTGCAATAAAAACTGTCCGGAGAGACCTTAAGGTGTGAATTTATGACTAATTTTTGATGCTAATTTCAAAAATTTGAATAAGAATTTTTGGAAACTAACCGTTATTGAAATATTAAAAAGGTAATCCAACAACATTTATTGCAATTTGTAACTAAGTTTTATTTAAACAACGCGAAAAAATAGGAATCTCGGTAAAACGTCATGATCGCGACAATTGATTAAAAATTGGAGATCTAGTTTGGCTTTTTGCAGGCGATAATCAAGTTTTTCTGCATTTCTATGCAGCTTTAAAACAGACTCCCCATACCTTTTTCGTAAAATTTCAGCTATAGAATTTCCCGGGGTAAATAAAAATCTTGATAAAGCAATAGCAACAAAGGTTAAAACAGCTTTTGTATATTATTAAGTTTTATTTTATCACTAATTTTGGTGTATAGAGGGTTTCTGTGGTTTGATTAGATTACCAGACCTTGGCGCACTTTTTAAGTATATTGAAAGATTTTTTGGATTAGTCCTAAGCTATAAACTTTCAATTATTATTTTTTAAAATTTTTTTACATAGTGATATTTTAAATCAGCACCCCAAAAAATAATATTCATCAAAATATTTTTTAACTCTCTGAAAATTCTATGTTTACTTTTTTATATACAGACCTGTGCACTGCACCCCCCCCCTCCCCGGGGTTTAAACGGGGGGGGGGCAAATTTTTTGAAACGGGGGGGGGCAAGCAGGGGGAAAAAGAGAAAAAAAGGAGAAAAAAAAGGAAAAGGGAAAAAGGAGACAAAAAACGAAAAAAAAAAGATAAAAATAGTCCTAAAATAGCTTAAAATGCATTTAAATAGGCTAAAAACTGCAAAAATTGCAATGATGGCGTCATAATAGGTAAAAAATGGAGTCATAATTTTTGGGTACTTTTTCATTTTTCCGCGGGGGGGGGGAAATCCTCCAATAAAGCGGGGGGGCATTTTCAAACCGTGCACAGATCTGTATATATATATATATATTTTTTTTGTCCATATATAGCGAAGTCCATCAATTTTGATATATTTTGAATTTCCACTTTTTAATACGTTTAAAAAACTGCACTCAAGTCGAAAGATTAAATAAACAGTAAAACAATCTATATTTCAGTAGAAATATTCAAAAAAAAACCAAAGGTACAAACACAAAGTGCAAAAAGCAAGAGTTTTGAATGGGCTTTTTGGACTTCCCTCTGATATCTTAAAAAAGATATTTTCCGCAAAATTTTATTATTATTGTAAAAATCAGTACCGGTACCTTAAAAGGTATATTATTCATTAGTACAATTGTTAATTGTTTAAGGTTACGTAAAGTAAAATAATTTCTTAAATTAATCTCTGAGTTTGCAAAATATCGGTTTGTACTGTACTCGAGTCGTAGTTCCGGTAATTCGATAATTAAATTTGTAAATTCCGTTATGTAGGCAGTGACTGAACGTTCATCTGGCGGCGGAGACAATCTGCACTGTGTATTCAAATAATGTTATTTTTCAGACCTGTGGTTGTGCGCGATCTAGAAATGCCCCCCCCCCCCCTCCCGGAATAATAGTTTCTCTTGCTGTGCCCCCCGTTGTATTGCCCCCTTGAAAATTAAAAAAAAAATTAGAAATTATGGCGCCATTTTTTTAACCTATCATGGCGTCATCGCAAAATTTCTGCAGTTTTTAGCCGATTTTACGCATTTTAAGCAATTTTAGACCTATTTTAATTTAAATTTCGCATTTATTTTCTTCTTTTTTCCCTGTTTTCGCTTTTTTTCTTTTCTTTTCTTTTTCCTCTGCTTGCCCTCCCCCTTTTTTGGTCCCCCCGTGCGCGTGGCCCCCATTTAGCCCCCCAATAAAACCGGACAATGCACAGGTCTGATTTTTTTGACTATTTTTGTAATAATACTAAATTCGCTTACACCAAAATATGCAATGTCGAACAAATAGCACTAATAGCTCAGCCTTTTTTTACCAAGTCATCTTTTACGTATAATGTCTCCGCAAAGACTCGATCTTTAAGCTTCATTACGCCTGGCGAGAGTTTTCCGCCACAGCTTCGACATCCCATGTTATTTTAAATTTTAATTTTAATCAGTTATTTAAAATTCAAAATTGAGATTTTAAGATCAGATTTAATTAACCAAGAAGTTTTTTCGCCATTTTTCGTCAAGCAAACTTCTTAAATCTCCCTACCATACATGGGCACGGGGGAGGGGTTGGGGGGAGGGTTAACCCCCCCCCCCAAATTCTGAGAAGGGGGTTTAACCCCCCCCACTCAGAAGTGGGAGGGGGAGAAAAAGTTAACTCCCCCAATTTCGGAAAAATAAAGAAAAAAATGTCTTTAAAATGACTTTTAACTGCCCCCAAACTTAAGTTTTGAAGTCAAAATGAATGTTTTAAGCAATAAAAAAGCTCAAAAATGCTATAAAAAGGGCTTTTTGACCCAAAATTACCGTTTTTTACCTATTTTTCCTTCAAAATCGAAAAACGATATGGGTAAAATGCCCTCCAGAAAAAAACGATATGGGTATTTTACGTTTCTCGGATTTTAACCCCCCCCCCCCTAATTGGGGGTTTAACCCCCCCCCCTCCACTCCGGACCAATTTGCCCATGTATGCTCCCTACCTATACTATTTATTATTTTTTTGTATACTTTTTTCAGCCGCCAAAAACGAAAGGAGGAAAAGCAGATCCTAAAGGAGGCAAGGCTCCTCCGAAAGGAGGAAAGTCGAAAGAAAAAGGAGGAAAGGCTAAAAAGAAGGTAACAAAATATCGTCGTTACTACGGCGAAATGAGCCACTGTTGTCATTTTAAAGTAGACGTGACTGTGACTCATTCTGTAGTTAATAGGGTCCTGTTTTAAATTAAAAATGAGTCACAACAGGCACACATATTTTATACGAACTTTAACTCATTTTGCCAAAAAAAACGACGAAATATTGACTTTAACAATCAAAAGCGTTATTGTGATGTTTATGAAAAAAATTTTCAGTGAAACCATTAAATATCTAGTTTAGTTAGAACATACGTAATTAATTAAGTAAAATTAATAATTTATCTTAAAAACAAGTACATTAAAATCGACCTTTCGGCTTTAGAATAGAGAGCTGTAATACCCTCTAGGGAACCATAGGTGGGCAGCCTCTCGGATTTTGGGGGGGGGTGTACCCAATATTTCCGCGCTGCCTTAAAATGGGCTTAAAACGCGTAAAAAAACGTAAAACAAGCTTATAAATGCTTTAAAACTGTGTAAAATTGATATAAGACCTTATTGCAACTTACAAATTTTATTTTTTAATTCTTTTTTTAATAATTACGTAATAATAGAATAATAATATTATTGTATTGGTTATAAAGTCAAGTATCACAAACTTTTTAATCCATAATCTTATATTTAATTAAAGATTATATACATATATGTGCGTAGCCAGGGGGGTCTAGACACCTCTTTTAGGTCGGCAAAGGGAAAAATTTGGGGTTAGACCGACCCCCCTTTTGCAGTGGCGTGTCCAGGATTTCATTTTGGGGGGGGGAGGTCTGGTGGCCCTACTAACCCTGAAGGGGGGTCTGGGGAGCGGCAGCCCCATAGATATGGGGGGTCTGGGGGGGGCGAGATCCCTCCAGCGGGGTCAAGGGGCGGAGCCCCTTGTCAGGGGGGTCCGGGGGGCAGAATGCCCCCCGGGGGAGAAAATTTTTAATTTAAGGCGCTAAAATACACTTGAAATTTTAATTCCAGATGATACTTATTACAAAATTTAAGGTTTCTTATACCTACACATTTAAAACATGCGTTTAAAACGTTAATTAAAGGATAATAAGTGTTTATAGTAGTTTTATTAAACTGTATACCTTAACTACTGAACGGGATAATCGATTTATAATCGAAAAACTAAGATAAATTTATCAATTAATAATTAACTCTCCGCGCGAAGCGCGGAAAATTTTTTTAGTCGTTTTATAACACTTAAAAATTTTTCTCCAGGAGGCGAATTTAGGGGGGGTGTCCCCGGGTACCCCAAATTTAGGGGGGGGGTGTCAGCAAAATCCGAAATTTTGAGGGGGGTATAACCCCCCCTGCCCACCTCTGTAGGGAACCCAAAGCTCCTGCAATTTTTTGCGGTGGTTGTTTTTGAAGTCGCGCATGGGCATTTGCTTAAATTAATTTTTCCCCTAAAACTCTTAAAATTTATCTTGGGCCGAATAAATTTTATTATTTATTTTGTTTTATTTTATTAATTCCGATTATCCGATTATTTTTTTATTATTTACTTATGCCGATTTAACATTGTTTTCAACAAACTCATTCAGATAGAAAGTAAATTAATTTGTTTTTCTTGTTTTTTAAATTTTTCTGCTATGTTTTATAAATGCCGGTTATTGGTTATCATTTTTTTATTTAATCTTTCGTCGTTTAGAAATGGTCAAAAGGAAAAGTCAGGGATAAACTGAATAATATGGTACTCTTCGACAAAGGGACTTACGATAAACTTTACAAAGAAGTAGTTACCTATAAACTCATAACCCCTTCTGTGGTGAGCGAGAGATTAAAAGTTCGAGCCTCACTAGCCAAGGCGGCCTTAAGCGAACTTTGCGCGAAAGGTAAACAAAGATTTTTTTAAAAAGTTTTTATTAGAATATTTTTAAGCGTTGTTACTTTTATCACAATTTTTTTTAAAAACAGGTATGCGAAAAAAAGGTAAAATTTTCGTCAAAAAGGTTAAAAATGACAAACATTTTGAAAAAAATAATTCCAAATTGCAACAAATAAAATGTGATAAATGCTTTTTTAAAAGGCTTATATATATATATATATATATATATATATATATATTATTCCCCTTTCTTTTTTTTGCCATTTAAAAGCAATTTTTTGATTTTAAACCTTTTAGTTATCCCCCAATTTGACTTGCCCCTTCCCCTCCCGCTTTTTAAGATTTATTCCTGGGATATGTTCCCCCGCCCATAGTCGGATTTTCATCTTTATCTAGGGTTTAGGGTAGGTCGGGCACTTGTGAAATCTTTATCTAGGGTTTAGGGTAGGTCGGGCACTTGTGAAAATGGCTAATACTTTTTTACTGTATTTTATGTTTTTGAGCGCAGTGCGCAGTTACTAAAAATAAGAAGAGGGCATGAAGTTTAGGCTCAAGAGCATAGGTGGGCAGGGGGGGTTATACCCCCCAAAATTTCGGATTTTGCTGACACCCCCCCTTAAATTTGGGGTAGTCGGGGACACCCCCCCCAAATTCGCCTCCCAAAGAAAAATTTTTAAGTGTTATAAAAGGACTAAAAAATTTTTCCGCGCTTCGCGCGGAGTGTTTATTACCTTATTTCCCCCTTCATTACCTTTTATTACCTTTAAATTCCCCCTCTACGTGGGCAGTTTAAATTTCCCCGCTACGCGGGCAGTTTAAATTGGCAATTTATCTTAGTTTTTCAATTGCAAATCGATTATCCCATTCAGTAGTTAAGGCATACATGTTTAATAAAACTACTATAAACACTATTATCCTTTTTTTAACGTTTTAAACACATGTTATAAATGTATAGTAAAGCTATAAAAAACCGTAAGTTTTGTAATTAGTATCATTTGGAATTAAAATTTCTAGTGTATTTTAGCGCCTCAAATTATAAATTTTCTCCTTCGGGGGGCATTGTTCCCCCCGAACCCCCCTGACTTAATTTTTAAGATCACAGAAAATTATGTAGAAATTAGGTAAAAAAAAACAAAGTAAAATGTATGTTCACGCGATCACCAGGAGACGATTTTTAAGCCGTTTTTAGTATATATTTTAAAAAAATTTTGCCTCCGGCGGCTGGGGGGACACCCCCAGACCCCCCGGCCAACGCTTCGCGTCGGTTGGCGCCGCTACGCGGCGCAGGCGGCGGCGCTTCGCGCCGCTTTGACAACACTTTTTCTCCCTCCCCCCAGACCGACGCCCCTGAAATGAAATCCTGACTGCGCCTCTGCACATTATTATTAAAAGAATTTAAAAAATAAAATTTATAAGTTGCAATAAGGTCTTATTTTAATCTTACACAGTTTTAAAGCATTTATAAGCTTGTTTTACGTTTTTTTACGCGTTTTAAGCTCATTTTAAGGCAGCGCGGAAATATTGGGTACACCCCCCCTCAAAATTTGGGTCTTGCTGGACACCCCCCCCCCCCTAAAATTTGACCCCCCCCCCCTATATACCCCCCGCGAAATCCGAGAGGCTGCCCACCTATGCTCAAGAGCATTAAAAACTCATTTTTAAAGCTCATACAAAACATGTATCAGCCTAAAAATATGAACATTATGCGGAAAAATTTTAAAAAGAAGTGTCCACCTAAAGCTGAAACTGTATTTTTACAGATAACTAAACACAGGGTAGGTACTTAAAAATAGATCCCAGGTAACCTATTAAAAATCTTGTTCTTTTTTAGGTTTAATTAAACCAGTTGTTCATCATTCAAGTCAAATTGTCTATACGAGAACAACCAAACAAGATGAATCAGCATTAGCAGAATGAACCTGTGGTTACTCAGAAAAATTGATAAATGTTTAAATTCTTTCGCGTATTGTTTTTTGCGGATGAGTTTTTTTTTGTTTTTGTTCAATATAATGATTTACATTGTTAAAAAATCTATAGGATAAAATAAAATTGTTGAGATGTTGTTGTCTTGTCTTTCTTGGGCATATTTTGGTAAAAGCCAATGTTTTTTATTGATTTTTCTAAATATAATATCACGTATTAATGTATTTGTAGCAAAAAATATCAAAAAAGTGCGTTGAACTTAACGTTGAGTACTATTGCCAAAATCATATAATTTACGTAAAATGTGCAACTCTTGTATTCAAAATTAAGTCAGTGTATACTGGTATAATGGGATAATTGATTAAAATGGTATCTTTTTCTTTATTATATAGCATGTTCAAAATTTTAATTCATGTTAATTAAAAATGGAAAATAAGTAAGTTAAAATGGCGTGACTAAACTTAATTTTAAGTCATAATTATATACTCACAAGAGTGTAATACTGGATAGTTACTTCGAAACTGGATTATTTAGCCATTTAAAAAAGAGCTCTTGAATATACAAATTTTTTTGAAATAAACAATTTTGTTCCATTTAGAAATAGTTTGCATATGCTAAATAATTGTTCACAAACAAAATAGTGTTATTTTATGTGTACCAATAAGCAATGGCGTAGCTAGGGGTGTGGGGAGGGGCAGCCGCCCCGCCCCCCCCCCCCCCCGAAATCCGGCGAAGCCGGATTTTCTTGTGAGGCGGAGGCACCCTTACGTTTTTTATATTTTAGGGGAAATTTTGTTTCTTTAAATTCAAGTACATTCCTGATGCGTCTAAATGTATAAAAATATCCAAAAACTGAAATTTTTCCCGACATTGGTCATTTATATTATATTAATTATAGTTTTTTTTTATTTTCGATGGATTGTACCATTCAATACATAGCTAAGACCTTTGCCTTAGATATTAATGGAAATATTATATTCATGTTAAAACTCATATATTGTAAGATGTGTAGGTTTAATAGTGGCCGTTTTAAACCCCTTTACCTCTTGTGGGATGGTCCGCCTTTCCCCCCCCCTATTTGGCGAAGCGTAGCATTCGTATCGGTTTTCTTTTTTTATTTTAAAAATATTGTGTTATAAAAGTTCAATATAAATCTTAGTGCATTCTGAAACCATAAATTAATATAAAAAATTTTCTCGCTACCCGTAAAGGTCAAATTTACAGTAAACCTAATATTTAGTAACATTTTTAGTTATTATGACCTCAACCATACTTAGGCGCAAAATTTAACATCAGGCAATAGATAGTTTTGTTATAAAAAAATTCATCCCCAGATTAATTTTGAAGATCTGACAAAATTGCATAGAAATTATGTAAAAAAAAATTAAAATTATGTTCACCAGGGGACGATTTTTAAAGCAGTTTTTAGTACATTTTTAAAAAAAATCACCTCCAGTGGCTGTGGGGACACCACCCAAATTCCCCTGCCGACGCTTCGCGGCGGCTGGCGCCGTTACGCGGCGCAGACGTCGCTTCGCATCGGTTTTGTCGCAATTTTTCTCCCCTCCCCAGGCCGCCCCTTTCCGAAATGAAATCCTAGCTACGCCACTGACAAAAAAAAAACTTGGCGTCTGGGATAACCTTGTAAAAATCGATAATTATTTCTACAAGCATTCTCCAAGAAAGATTGAAGGAAATCGTAAATGTGAACAATACGTATTCATGACTATCATAAGTTAACAAGGCGGTCCTTCTCGTGCATGTCCCACGGATTTGACCACCATTGATCTAAGTGGCGTAGCCAGGATTTCATTCGAGGGGGGACGTTAAGAAACCCGTGTCACAGTTGCTGCACAAAGCGCAAGCTCACGCGATACGTCGGTTGGTATTTCTAGGAGGGGTTAAACGCCATGGTGTTTGATCACAATCTACACTGGGGGATTAAGACCCCGGGTGAAAGACCAAAATTTTTAAGGGGGGAAGGGGTGCGGACCCCCCTGGCTTTTTAGGGGGGGGGTCGACCCCGGGTGCGAGATTTTAAATTTAGGGGGGTCCAATTTTTTAACAATTTTTTTTAACTCAATAATTTAAGTGTTTTTAGGTCTAATATTAAATTTTATGTACTAAAACCGCCTATTTAGGCCTAAAAAGTGTATTTAAACACTGTTTTTAACTAAAAAACCGTGTTTTTGACAGTAAATAAAAAATATACTTCCAAATTGGTCGGGAGGGGGGAAGGGAGTCAGCCTCGCTAGGGGGAGTCAGGCCGGACCGCTGTTGAGCTTTGGGGGAGGGGGGCCTGGATTTTTTCTAGGGGGGGGTCCAAAATTTTGGCTCTAGGGGGGAGGTGGACCCCTCTGTCCCCCCCCCCCCAAAAAAAACACCTATGGTGTCCCCCCAGCTTCCGGGGGCTCAATCAAATTTTTTGAAAAATGAACAAAAATAGTTTAAACATCGGTCCAGCAAAAGCGTAAACCTGTATTCGCTTTTGTTTTTATAAGAGGCAATACTTGAAAATTATATTACTGCTATAAAGAATATGTTTTTTTATAATTCAAAATTTTAGTGCGGCGCAAAAGTGAGAAAATCGGTAAAACCAAAAACACGTCGTCTATCATTGACCATGGCATTCGATATCAAAAGGTAAGAAAGGTAAAATCTTTTAATAAAAAAAGTTGAGTTTTTAACATTTTTACGACTCAATAAATTGCAATTCTAATTTTAAAGCATGTTTAGTATACGTTGCTCTAGTCTCTTGATTTTCAATTGGGATGTACTACCCTAAATTGGAACGGGGGTTTTCAAATTTTTTTTGGGGGGCATTCCTCAAACCTCATTTTTTGCGTTTTTAGTACTGTGGTGAGGTGACCATAGGTGGGCAGGGGGGTGTCCGTGTCCGGGGTACCATCAAATTTTAGGTATGGGTTTTGTCGGCAGGTTTCTTTGTTGTTTTTTTTTTGGGGGCTGTACCCTAACCCTCTTGCCCACATATGTGGCACCATCGGTGAGCAGGAGGGTTATACCCCCAAAAATCCCGATTATAGCCGACACCTCCCCCCCCCCTAAAATTTGGGGGTACCCCGGACACCTCCTTCCTCACAGGTGGGCAGCATAGGTGAGCACGGTCGGGGAAGCTAGAGGCATACATGGGCACGGGGGGGAATTCCACCCCAGAAGCTGGCGTTTAACTCCCCCCCACTCAGTAGTGTGGTGGGAGAAAAAGTTAACCCCCCCAATTTTGGAAAAATGAAGAAAAAAAATGTCTTTAAAATGACATCTAACTGCCTCCAAACTTAAGTTTTGAGGTCAAAATGAATGTTTTAAGCAATAAAAAGCTCAAAAAGCAATAAAAAGGGCTTTTTGACTTAAAATTAGTGTTTTTTTAACCTATTTTTCCTTCAAATTCTAAAAACTATATGGGTAAAATGCACTCCGAAAGAAAATGATATGCGGGTATTTTGCGTTTCTCGGATTTTAACCCCCCCCCCCCTTAATTTGGGGTTGACCCCCCACTCTAACCAACTTGCCCCATTGTATGGCAGCTAGAGGGCATACATGGGCACGGGGGGGGGGGTTGGGGGGGGGTTCACTACAATTCTGAGAAGTGGGGTTAACCCCCCCCACTCAGAAGTGGGGGGGAGAAAAGTTAACCCCCCCCCCAATTTCGAAAAATTAGAGAAAAAATGTCTTAAAAATGACTTCTAACTGCCTCCAAACTTAAGTTTTGAGGTCAAAATGAATGTTTTAAGCAATAAAAAGCTCAAAAATGCAATAAAAAGGGCTTTTTGACCTAAAAATTAGCGTTTTTTTCCTATTTTTCCTTCAAAATGAGGAAAAACGATATGGGTAAAATGCACTCCAGAAAAAAAACGATATGGGTATTTTGCGTTTTTCTCCTAGCGGAACCCCCCCCCCCCCTAATTCAGGGGTTTAACCCCCCCCCCCACTCCGGACCAACTTGCCCATGTATGCTAGGGGGGGTGGTTACCCGGGGTAAATCGAATTTTGAATTCTAGGAGGGGGTCCAGGACAGGTACGGACCCCCCCTAGCTTTTTTGGGGGGGCTCGACCCGGGGTGCGAAATTTTGAAATCTAGAGGGAAATCAGGTGTGGTCCCGTGTTCCAAAGCAAAGACAGTTTAAAACCATAATAACTTTAATAGTTGTTTCTTATAAGGATAATTACTACATTTATTGAATAAAAAGCCATATTCATGTATAAAAAGAGTGTAAAAGCATGAATATGCGATAAAAAATTTCACGTTTTTGGAAGAAAATTTAGTAAATAAAAAAGGTACCTAAAATTTTCCCGAGGGGGGGGGGGCCCGGGCTCAGATTTCAAAATCTAAAGGGGGGTCAGCCTGAGTCAGCCCGAACTCAGCTAGGTTTGATTTGTTGATAACAAATAAACACTATGAGCATGGTGAGAAAATATAATATTATAGTTTTAATAACAACAATAGTTTTTTTTTATTTTAATAGTTTTTTCTAAATTTGAAATCTCGCACCCGGGGCATAGGTGGGCAGGGGGGGGGGTTGGGGGGGGGGTATACCCCCCCCCCAAAGTGGATTTTGCTAACACCCCCGAAATTCGCCTCCTAAGAGAAAAATTTTTAAGCGTTATAAAAGGACTAAAAAAATTTTATTACCGGAGTGTTTATTACCTTGTTTTTGTCATATTTACTTCATTATTTCTCCTATTAGTCAACAATAATTAATTAAACTTAATTAACCTTTTATTAACGTTTTAAACACCTGTTTTAAATGTAAAGAGATAAAAAAAACCCTTAAATTTTGTAATAAACATAATTATGGAATTAAAAATTTCTAGTGTATTTTAGCGCCTTAAATTAAAAATTTTCTCCCCCAGGGGGCATTCCGCCCCCCGGACCCCCCTGACAAGGGGCTGTGCCCCTTGACCCCGCTGGGGAGCTCTCGCCCCAGACCCCCCCTAGGGTTAGTATTTACCCCAGACCTCCTTATTCTGAGGGAACTTCACCCCAGATGTTTTTGGTCGGGTCCGCTAGAGTCCACCCCGGGTGGAAGGCCAAAATTTTTTAGGGGGGGTGGGTACAAGGACCCCCCTGGCTTTTTAGGGGGGGTCGACCCCGGGTGCGAAATTTCAAATTTAGGGGGGTCAGGGGATCTAATTTTTTAACAAAATTTTTTTAACTCAATAATTTAAGTGTGATTAGGTCTAATATTGACTTTTATGTAGTAAAACAGCCTATTTAGGCCTAAAAAGTGTATTTACACACTGTTTTTAACTAAAAAATCTGTGTTTTTGACAGTAAATAAAATACTCTACTTCCAAATTGGTCGGCAGGGGGGGGGAGGGGGGTCCAGCCTTCCAGGGGGGTCGGGTCGGACCGCTCTCGAGCTTGGGGGGGAGGGGGGCCCCTGGATTTTTCCAGGGGGGGGTTCCAAATTTTGGCTCTAAGGAGGGGTGCCGCCCCTCTGTCCCCCCCCAAAAACATCTATGGGGTCAGGGGTAAAAAATTCGGAAGAGGTCGAGGGAAGGGCCTCCCTAGATTTTCGTCTAGGGGGGGGGCCCAAAATTTTAAGGGCTTGGGGATCAACCACCTGCCCCCTTTCTCACCAATAGTGGGCAGTCTACCGGATTTTGGAGGGGGGTATACCCTACGCCCGAAATGTGATGGGTGTCCCAAAACTTTTTTGGTGTATAGCTAAAACACCCCATTTTTAGCGGTTTTATTAATGGGACCCCTCACCCCGAAATGGAGGGGCGGGGGGGGGGGTGTCCGGGGTACCCCAGCAATA
>JASAMX010023979.1:0-18370 GCA_030248175.1 Microlaimidae sp. YZB2_3 | reverse complement strand
CTTAACACACAAATAATCCAAACAAAATAAGTCAGAGTCACGTTGATTTTATACTCACTTGTTCTTTCGTCAAAGTAACGAGATTTTTAGCTAAAATTCTTTTTTTAAAGTTGCTAGTTTTTTTTTTCTTGGGAAAACAAATGTTTATTCCAATAATTACAGTTTTCAATCCTTCCATTAGCGGGCTGGAGAAAAGTTACCCAGATATTTAAAGTGGTTTTTTGTAGCTAAAGATCGTTTCTATGTATTGTCTCGTATGTAATAACGTTTGCGTTAGACTTGAAAAGAATTTCAAAAGTTTCTGTAAATTTAAAAATTTTTATTTGAAAGGCCGTTAATATTTTTACGACAACTTAAAACCTGGGGGCATTTTCATAAAATTATACGCTTAATTCATTATGTTCAACTAAATAGTTTGGAAAAATCAACCAAATATTTAGTTAAAAAAACACAGAATAATTAAATTAAAAAATACTAAATAGTTGGTAAAAGATAGACGGATTTCCTAGGTATATATAACAATATTTGGTTGTTTTTAACTTATTATTTGGTTAAAAATCACCAAATGGGCGGAGAGAGTGTCTTTTTGTGTCTTTTTGTTTTTTAAATGTGTACATAGTTGTGCGCAATGGCGTTGCGCAAGTTTCTCCAGTGGTCTGGTCATCCTGTTGTTGGACATCCGCGGTTGTCCTCACAATTACGATTAAAACACTTGTTTGATAAAATCGTAATATTTTAACAATGAACAAAAAATTTATTCCAACTAAAATCATTATTTAGACATGATTTTGTTTGACATACACTCTATTATGGCAAAAACAATAATTCGACATTATATGATTTATACCCAAATACAACAATGATTTTTTTTCTTATTTTTCAAACGCTTTACAAACCTTTATTCCTCACACAGCCTTTTAGGAAGTTAATTAAAAAAAAAACAAATAAAAAACTGGAGGACAGAAACATTGTATGTTAGCTGTGAAAAATTGGTTTTATGCGAGGACTCTTTTGTGCCGACCTCAGCGCTCGCAGCGCTTGGGCACATGAACGCATTTTTTCCAGGACTCTTTTGTGCCGGGACTCTTTTGTGCCAGGACTCTTTTGTGCCAGCTGCGATTTTTTTCAGGACTCTTTTGTGCCGGGACTCTTTTGTGCCGGACCCTCACGGTTGTAATGGAGAAAAAAGCAATTACGGAAACAGGTTAAAGGCTGGTTCATACTTATGACAAAAGTCCTTTGGACAAAGTCCAAAGGAAAATTTTAGAAAAGTCAAAACGTCCTTTGGACAAGCCAAAACGTCCTTTGGACTTTTTCCTTTGGACAAAGTATGAACGCCACTTAGAATTTTTCCTTTGGACAAAAAGTATGAACACATGAACATACTCTATTGAACAGCACAACTCCAAGTTTACCTCGATTTTTCCACTTCCCCGCATTTGTGCCCTGGAATCCTTGGGATCATACTGATTGGCTCTTGTCAAAGTCCGTCGGAAACCCCAGTTGGAGACCCAGCTGCAGCTTCTTTGCGAGGAAAATAGCTGCTGCACCCCATTTGATAAATTTACCGAGGACAGAATAAACAGAAGAATTAAATTCATGCTATAAAATGCTTTAAGAATGGCACTGAAGTATAACTGGGCATTGCCGATATAGAATTGGAACACATAATTTTCCTAATATGAAGCTTATAATAATGTTATAAAGAAAGTATCCTCTTAGTTAGTTAGTTTAAAAATTATTGATAGATTCTGGTAGTCAAATTTTAAAAATCAAACAAGTTTATTAAAAAATTTATATATTCTGGCATTTAAAAAGTTTATAAACGGTTATATACGGTTATAAAAGGTTTATATACGGTTATAAACAATAATATACATTATTGTAACTTTCATTTCAGTAAATGAAACGAATCATTAAACTTACAAATTTTAATTTAATCAACACGCAAAAAACTAAAGATCAGTTTTACAAGAAATTAAAAGTTTGGATATTTTCGGTTTTTGTTTTAATTTAGTATTTATGGCGTATTTTAAAAATATAAGTGGGTCGAAAAAAGATTTTTTTGTTTTAACTTATATAATTTAGTATAAAAATACCAAAAAATAATCATTAATAATTTGTTATAAATAACTAAAGTTGAAAAATTCTTAACCACAGTGCGACAGCATTGCCATCGGCATTTCTGTCAGATACAACCAGTTTAAAAATTACGCTATAATATTCCAAACATTTTTAATGGAATGCAAACATGGTAAATAATTATTTTTATGGTTTTCAAAACAATGGACCTACCTAGCATAACAAAAATTGGGTCGGCAGTCCCACAACGATACAGAGTTCTACTCAAGTTAAATGCATTTATTTGTAATATGTTTGAAACTGGAAACTACTACAAACAAGAAAACATATATTTGAAAAATTTTAGCGAGTTTTTTGGATTAAATTTAAGCATTGCAAATTGATTTTTTTTTCTAAGTAAACCAAAAAATTTACATATGAAAAACCTTAAATACGTAAAAAATTGCCTTAAATAATGATTAAAAGTCAACCAAAATACTTGAAATTGTTTTAATATTATTGTTAAATCTTTGGTTTCTAAAAAAAAATTGGGTAAAAATTATTTATTTTTTAACAAATTCTGATTTCGTGGCAGGACCGTGGACCGAAAATTTTGTTATGTTTGGTAGGTCCATTGAGATAATATGGCATTCTAAACATCCCGAAAAAACCTTATGCATTTAATACAATTTTTGCGTTAAACCAAATGCAAAAATTTATTTTTCTTGATTTTTTTAGTAACATATACAGTTTTATAAATATTTGTAGATTATTTTATTATATAAAAAAGCGCATTAATTACTGTAAAGCCCTTATATCTTAGGGTGTATATTTAACATTATTAAAAAGCTTACAATTTTTAAAAAATAAAATAGTGCTAAAAAATATTTTGATTTTTTATTTTATAGGAGAGTCCGAAAAAGGAGAATGGATATTTTAAGTAAGTAAATTTCTGAAAATCAACAATCAAAATGTGGCGAAAGTGAACAGTGGGACAATTTTCTTTCCATTTATACAAAATATTTTAGTTCCAGTAGTGTCCCTAATAACTATACATAAAAGTGATCTTTAATAACACTAAAAAAAGTTCAATTACTTTTTAAAAATAAAATTATCATTTTTTGTTATATATCAAGGTTTTGTTTACATAAAAGGGTGCGAATGACGCGATATTTTAAAATCGTGATAAACACCCTTCCTTTCAATTCACACGATGATACTTAATAAATACCAAATTTAAAATTCGAAATTGATAATTTACTTATCAAATTTTTTGAAGGTTAAAATTATAAAATTGTAATTAAAACAAGTAATAAATTTAACTTATTTTAATTAATTCTTAAATAAGCTAATTAAATCTAGCGTTCAACCTAAAATTTTGTTAGAAATACGATGAATCGTAGATCATTATAGCTTTATTTAGAGTCAGTATTTGATTTTTTGCTTACGCAATAACGTGTTTATTTTATTAATCTGCTTGATTTTTTATTTATTTAGTAAAGGCTGGTTCATACTTATGTAAAAACGTCTTTTGGACTTTGTCCAAACGACGTTTTTTACATATGTTTATACGCTGTGTTTGTCCTTTGGACTTTGTCCAAAGGACGTTTTTACATAAGTATGAACCAACCTTAAATGTTAATTTCATAGTATGGTATTGTTTGTAGTGTGAACAAATGTCACGTAAAAAAGCACAAAAATAACAAAAACAACTATAAAATTTTTAAATGTTACGTCACCTTATCTGTTTTATACTGAAGCACAGTGGGTAAAAACAACTATCAAGTGAGTGAAAACAACTATTTTTTCATTATTAGTATAATTCATTTGTGTGTCTGCCTGTCAGCGTGTGCGTTAGATTTTGTTTGTCTCAAGAACTGAGAATTGAAATAAGATGAACATTTACTCACTTTTTTAACCATTTTTTCATGGTTTTGTTTTTGAATCAATCTGTGAAAAACGTCAAATTTTTAAAAACAACCGTGACCTAAAAAACCAAAAATAAGCTATTGTCGATGTACACTTAAAAACACGCTATAAAATAATTTTTACTTGCGTCCAAACTCAAATGCAATAATCGTTTTAACCTTATATATATTACTAAATATCGTTTTTTCATTTAAAAATCAATTGCTAAAACAAAGTTTTTTAAATTTGAAAATTCCGAAATTCCAAGTTAAAAATATGTTGTCCAACATGATTTCTATGTAATTTTTTGTCAATAGTCAACTCTTGTATGAAATATTATTTGCTGCATAACCTTTCCAAATCTCCTTATTTAGCTTAATTCATGTTGTATGTAAATAAATAAAATAAAATTCAAAACGCACACACATACAGACCGCACACATCTTACTTCTAGTTTTTAAGGATAAATGGTTTTTAGTTTTTATGAATCTGTGATTTAAAGTTGTGATTAAATTATATCTGGGACCTACTTCGTAAATTTGTTTGTAATTGTAATTTAATAAACGCATATTTTTCTTTTGTTATTTTTAATTGGAAAATATATATTAATAAAACTGTGTTCGAAATTTAAAAATTAAAAATTAGTAAGTTCCAGTTCCACAGTTACGTACGTATTTTTTAATTAATGAAATAAGGAGAAATTAAATGCGTTTATTATTTTACAATTATAAAGATTTTTATGAAATAGGCCCCTGGTTAACTATGTACGCTTGTTTTCAGCTATTAGAAGACTAATAAAAATTGTGCGATTTTAACGTTTTTTTAACGAATAGCAAAGCAAAAATTTTTTATTCCGCCTTTTCACCAAATATACAAAAAAATTTAGCTTTAACTCTTAAAACACTAGCGTTTTCGTTTCAAATTGAGTAATTTGATGAATAATTGCTAAAATCAAATATGTATTCTATAATATTAAACATTTTTGTTAAAAATTTTAAATATTTTGATATTAAATAGCCGATTCAATACCGTAAATCATCGAGGTCAGTCATCGAGGTTTAATTTGCCCATAGAATGGTATGTGATAGAAAGAAATAAAAGACAACAAACATTAATTTTTACAGTTATCCGTATTATCTAATATTAGTTAATATGGTTCGCATGACTAATAGCATTTTCGTGCTGCCAAGATTGGTTTTATTCTATTATATTTTATCTTTTTGTATGGTTTTTGTTTAGCTGACGGGGATTTGTTTCTACCTTTTATTAAAAAAATGTTTTTTTTTTCAAAAAAAGGTATTGTGTTTTTCCACTTATCATCAACGAATTACCGTGCGTTGGCCCAACGAACGAAGGCCAACCATAAAAAAAGATGTTTGTTCAATGAGTTTAGGATAAAAGAAACGACTTAACCGAAAAGGTTTAATGGATTTTTCATTAATATTTATAAACTAATGTAAAAACTATATTATTTAAAAGCTTATCAAACAATCTTTTAGTCTTATATTTGTTTTACGTTTCAATGTATCAAAAATACAATAAAAATCATAAAAATGAAAATATAGTTTTTAGCAGTTTTTGCGGTTTTAAAACCTTCAACTATTTTGTTAAAAGAGCATTATTTTTTATTATTAATGATGAAATAGCATCTTAAATACAAATTAGTTTTTGTTAAGCAAATAAACTTTAAAATTACTATATTTTTGACAAGATTTGTGTTTTTTGTTTTAAAACTAGCGATTTTTAATAATGCTTGCTCAATATTATGTATTGTGGACCCAATCGAAAATGGTTTCGAAAAAACTTTATTTCAGAAATTAAAATTAGAAATTAAAGTATATAATTTAAACTGTAATAACATAAGTGTTTAGTTATTAAATAAATTATATTATGAAAATAGGGCGAAGTTTTTGTATTTCTGGGAGTTGCTTTTTGAAGATCCAAAAACCGAAACTACACTTTGAAGCTAAAAAATTGGACTATGCATTAAAAATCACGATTTATAACTTTAATAAAATTAATTATTTAACCAAATTAATTAATAATTGAAACAAAATAAACATATAAACAACCCAACAAAGCAAAAGCAGTTGCAGGACAAGCTAAACTATCAACATATAACTTATAATAACTATTAATAAATTAATTAATAAATAGCTAGATTATAAAACTCAATAAAACATAATAAAGATAAAAATGTAATAAAAACAATTATTTTGTTGGCTGTCTAGCTTACAATTGATTTTTGGGGTTAAATTTTGTAAAAGTAAAGTATTTTTTAATAAATGTATATGTTGCTGGGCTAATTTTTGTCAAATCAAAGCAAGCTCTTCAAGGTTTAGAAATTACTTTTGTTTAAGTTTCTGACACGTCGCGATTTTTAGTTTTATCAAACCTGAGCTTCTAAGTAACCTTGCATATATATTACCTTAAACATATAAATATATTACATTCACCATTGAAATACAATTAAAATCATTAGCATTTGAACCAAGCCAAAGTTCATACATGCGAAATCGGACCATCTGCCTAAAACAAGATTTTTATTTTTTTCAAAATTAAATTAAAACTGAAATATGAAAATATGCTTAAAACCATTAAAAACAATAATCTCAATATTAACAACTATCAGTAATAAGTTAAAAAGGAAAATAACGCAGAAATATATATGGAGAAATACAGAAGAATCAAACAAAAGTAGCATCAAAATCGAAAACATTTTTTAGGAAAATATCCAAAAATCAAATTAACTAATAATAGACGATTTTAACAATAAGGTAAAATACTTGCAACTATAGTCAAAGGTGTCAAGGCAACCGGGGGATTTTCGATTTTTTAATATTCTTTCTAAAGTCTTATGTTATGGAGAATCACGACAGTTAATTCAATGTATACAAAGGTCTCGAGAAAAATTGAAAATAATTTGTATAAAATCAGAAAAAATAAAAAAAGAAATAAGTATTTACAGCCAGCTATTTATTTTAGAATAAAAATGTTTTATGTTTAAAAGCTGGTTCATATATATGATAAAACGTCCTTTGGACTTTGTCCAAAGGGCAAACACAGCGTCAAAACGTCCTTTGGACTTTGTCCAAAGGACGAAATCCAAAGGATAAAGTGTTCATACTTTTTGTCTTTTAGACTTTTCATTTTGAACTTAGTCCGAAGGGCATACTTCGTCCCAAGGAAAAAGTTCAAAGGACGTTTTGGCTTGTTAAAAGAACGTGTTGGCTTCTCTAAAATTGTCCCTTGGAATTTGTCTAAAGGATGTTTTGTCAAAAGTATGAACCAGCCTTAATTGTTATTTTCGTGTATTATGATCTTGTTTTTTTGTTAACCAAAGTCATATACAAATTATTTTTAAATCTTTTCAATAGCTTTTTTGTACATTGAATTAACTGTCGTGATTCTCCATTATTTTTTGCGTTAAGACAACCGCACTGAGCATTTTCTTAAAAAAATAAATTTTTAATAATTTATTTTTTTCTTAATATTAATTTGCTCTTGGGTTTTCATATATCCCATGCCTTATGTTATTTTGTTCATAAATAATATTTTTTTAAGATATTTTTTCCTATTCAATGTAATTTTAATATTTATAGCGTGCGCTAAGTACCCTTGGACTAAAAAATATTTTATATCTGTTAAAACATTAAAATAAAAACAAACTGTAAAACGTATAGTGACCCAGAAGAGATAAAAAATGATATCATACAGATAGAAAATAATATAAGTCAGTTCATTAAACTTACGTGAATTTTCACAAAAATGTAGTCTTGAAAGCTGCTTGTTGCCTTGTGGTGGTTATCGTCTGTTATATTGTTTGTGCATTTTCCTTTTTTTAATTTGAAATTATGTACTGGTATTTTTGCCATTTAAACTAATTACTACTTAATGGTGTGGTACCGAGTCAAACTTTTTGTTTTTTGATTTTATTTATTTTTCGTGAAAACCTTACCCCCTGCTCCCAATAGGCCGCAAAAGTTTTTTTATCAAATATCTTTAGTGGTTCATGAGATATGACCCTTCAAAAACGGCGTTTTTTTTTTGACAATTCTGTAATTGAAAAATTCCTTAATGAGTATTAAAATATAAATTACAAAATACGCACTTAAAGAAAGTGGCTACTTTCTACTTTAATTTGATACCTTGTTCGTAATATTGGTGCATTATTTGTCGAGATATTGCGTTTTTCAAACAAAAAAATCCGCGATTTTTTCGCTAAAAGCACCAAACAACGCCAGTGCTTTGATTAAGTTTACCTAACATTTTTTGACGTCACTTTGTATTTTTGCAAAAATATCGTGGAATAAAACGTGAAATATTTGATTGCAGCAAATTATGAAATTTTTTATTGGATTATTTTAAAAAATTGTAGATCATTTTAAGAAAACAACAGATTTTTTAATTTTTTTATGGAACAATAATCTACAAAAACAAATTGTAGATTACACCTAATAAAACCAATTGCGTAAAATACATTAGCATTCTGACATTTTTTATTAATTCATACTTGCAGTACTTACTTTGCCGCGATTTGCAATATCTTCTCTCCTATAGTTTTATTGTAAGGCAAGATATTCTTTTGAATCAAACTAAAATATAAATACAATTTTTAAACTTGTTTGAAAAATCCTATACTACGAAAATTTTTAGCGTTTCCCAGATTTTCAGAGACGAGTGGTAGTACAGAATAGCCGCACTTTTTTAGTTTACGAACAAGAGCACGGATTGGCTGCTGGAAGGATTATCGGCCGAAATGGCTGCCAAAAAATGATTTGAAAACACTCTAAATTCTTTAGTGTTGGTATAGTTTGTCTATTATATCTCGAACAAACATGTTTGTGGCAATAGGAACTGTTATGTCACCATATTAAAAACTTAAAAAACCTGAACAGTTGCGAATTTTTGTTTGAATATTACTGAACGTTTTGTTTGAATATTACTGAACGGGTCCTAATTAAATAGGTTGCAAACTAGGTGTGGTTTAGACTTTTGGCGTTGTAAAAACAATGATTGTTCTAATCATTTTTAGACTATTATTTTGTGTCAGCGTTCATTAGCTAAAAATAAATAATTTAAATTTTCATTTTTTATTGACAGTATTTTTGAGGCCTTTACTACTAAACATAAAAATAAGAGGTTTAAATTTAGAGGAAGGGGTTTTCAGTTTATGGTACAAAAACACTTATTTGAGTTTTAAAGTAATTAAACCTCACAAAAGATTTTCCTTGTTTTTTTTAAGTTTGGTTTTTCAGAATATAATGTCCAATTATCTGCTGCGGATTAAATTTGTGTCCGCATAAGTGCATTGACAAAAGCGCAAAGACACTGGACATCGTGACGTGGAAAGTCCCTTCAACTTGTGACGACCGACTCATAATTGGAGGCGACACAAGGTAGGCAATTTTTAGAGACTGCAAAAAAATGTAACGTTCCACGTTACTACAACATATATATCATATCTTAAACTTTGCACTAACTTTTGTTATCCTGGCATCGTGCAGCGTCTCTTCTTTGTGTATGTCCTCTTTGTCATAGTACCAATAGAGGCTTTGCGGCCTTCTCCTGAGGACGTCACTTCCGCCTGTGAGAGCACTGACTATCATCCCTAGTAAGATGCAAGTCAGGCAGCCTAAAGCAGGGTACGCGAGTTTGTTGAATGAATAAAATTTTATCCAACCAGTGGCGTCGGGTGCATCTGGGGGCACAATCAGGTTTCCATCCACGATTTGACAGATTCCGCGCCCTGTACTCGTTGTCTTAAAACATGGAATTAGACATGAACTCAATAAGATAAAAAATTAAAACAAAATAATAAATCTTTACAAATGAACTTTTTTGGCTCAACGGGACTTTTATAGTTATTTCCAAATATCTTAGGACCCGTTCACACCTGTTCCCAGTTCCCAGATCCCAGATCCCAAATCCCAGAAACAGCAAAAACAAGTGTTCACACCTGTTTGCCAGATCCCAGATCCCAGTTCCCAGAAAGACTTGGAGCGGCGTTCCAACTTCTGGGAAAAAATTAAGGGAAAGCGAGCGGAGAGGCGTCTTCGCGCATATATCACACGCGCTCAGTGCATACATACAGACTTTTTTACGTAATAATGTTGATAATTATGTTAATTAAGGACACACACCAGCTGCACAATATTGATTTTTTAAAAAATTTTTTGTGCGCAATTATTACAACGCTCCGCTTCTTTTTTGTTTTCTTTTTTCAGGCGGGTGTACAGATTTGGAACAAAAATTGTTGTTTTTTAACCAAAACAATGTTAATACGATATTTTTTTAACAAATTTAAAAGTTTTAGTTTTAAAAAACTAATCTATTTTATCAAACGTTTCTAAAATATCAATTTATTAATAAAAGTAATAAAGATTTACGTTTTATTAAATTAGACTTGATTTTTAGCTTTTCTTTTGATAATTCAATTTAGCACCTTAAAAACTATTTCTAAAATATTCTTTATTTGCGTTTTTAACGATTTTTTGTATTTGTAGGTACGATTCCACAACGCTTCGTACGTAGGATTTTTAATTACAACGCTTCGCTTTTGTTTTGTTCTGTTGCTTAAAGCGGGAACGAAAATGATACAAAAATCTGTGTTTTTTACCCAAATCATTATTAAAGCAATTTTTTAAGCAAATTTAAAAGTTTAAGAGTTTTTTAGTCTAAAAAACTTATTTATATAATCAAAAAGAATATTAATTTATTTATAAAAGTAATAAAAATTTTGTTTTATTACACTAAATTTTTTTTACAATTTTTTTTGATTACTCAATTTAGAACATTTAAAATTTAAATTTTAAAGTTTTTTTGTGGTTTAAACGATTATTTCATGTTGTACGTTCGATCTTACGTGCCTTATTTGATTAAAACAACCCCCGCGCGCGACTTTTTATTCCGGTGAACAAATAGGTGTGAACAGGCCGTTTCTGGGATCTGGGAACTGGGATTTGGGAACTGGGAACTGGGATCTGGGAACTGGGATCAGGTGTGAACAGGGCCTTAAATGCTGACATTCCAGATACAGTAATTGTTTCAAATGCGATGCATAAACAGTTTTGTGTTAAGCATACCAATATACACCCCAAATATTCTACATACATGTTCAATCCTGCACCATACAAAGTTGGTTTTATGAGTGACCCGGACTGCAGACACAATTATGTGTTTTTTTTAAAATATTAGTTTTTAGAATCTTTTATTTGAGGATATTGTTTACATATCACAAGAAGAACGACAAAATAGCATTTTTAAGTTTGGTTTAAAAAGGAATAAACGAAATAAGTAGATTTTATTTTATTGTTTTTTAAACCTTGTAACAAATAATCAAATACCATACTTACTGATATCAAATGCACAAATCTAAGTATAAAATACAGAAAACATTGTTACTTCTGTTAAATTAAGAGCGACGCAATTGACAACTGTCGTGCACAAGGTCGCGGCTCTTAATTTGTTACTGATGGCCCCAATCAGCAACCAAATAGGCAATGCGGCACCCAACAAAGTGCCTACAATTGCACCGATCCAATTGGCCCATGGAACCAGCATAGCCAACAGCATGAGACCCACCAAAGGGCCGCCGCTGGCTGAAACAGCTCCGAGAAAAGCCTACAGTAAAAACTCAATTTAGAATTTTAAAATCTAAAAAGAAACTATTTAAATTGAAATTAATAATAAATAGAATGTAAATAATTATATTCCAAAATATAATGTAGTGGATCTTATATTATATTCTTAAAGTGGGATCATTTGAAAGTTTCGGAATTTATATCCTTAAGAGCAGAGGGTTAGAAATATTTGAGAAGGTATAAAATAATTGTGGTCGCTTCATATTAAATCACAACTAACATACAATAATACAAATTTGATGCGTTTAAAAATACAATTAATAGTACACAAAAAATCTAAAGTTTTTTTATATACCAAAATAATTATTAATAAAAGAGCGAAAAGGGTGGCAAGAGAAAACAAATTAATTTAAATCAAGTTGACAAAAATCTGATAAAACCAAACAGTGTTACCTTTTTTTAAAAATTATCCCAAAAATATAAAAAAGCATATTTTAAAAAAACTTACCAGCTTTTAGGCCAGATTTAGCTCATGCTTGTTTCTTCGGTATTTTGGTCTCCTACCTGTTTTCATTGCTAAATTTGTTGCGTACTAACACACCTTTTTACCTGTCACCTATAATTTTTTTCACCACTAGAAACAGATTAGGATTGAAAACTATTTATACTTCGCGAGTTAAACTCTAAATTTTTACCTGAAAGGTTCCACCAAGCGGTTCACAGACGAAAGCGAAACCAATAGTCCCCACGCCACAGATGATCCCCAAGACAAAAGTGCCTATTGTCATCTGTCGTTCATTCATTTTTCGTTTGTATATCTTCTCATAGATTGGCTGAACATAATCGGCCAAAGCCACCGCAGAAAATGAATTGACTCCACTAGACACAGTGCTTAAGGTACCACAAAACAAAGCGGAAAGAAAGATTCCAGGTAGACCAGGAAGGTTGCCAAAGATTTCCATCATAAAATGAAGCACTAGTTGATCTTTGTTTTTTATCTAATGCCGTCCAAACTTGCAGCTTTTATATTTAGCATATTAATAGCCCTGGGGCGATATTCTGGTTTTAAAAGTTATCCCGGTTAACGTTTTTAAAATTTCTAAACGCGGGAAAAATAAATTTATCCAGGTTACAAATGGACCTATTTTTAATATCATTTAACAAAATTATTCACTTCAAAAGGTTGATCCGTTAGGATTAATTTTACAAAACATACGCTTATTACTGGGAGTTTTCATTTAATGCGAGATAGTTTTTGGGAGAGGCAAAGCAGAGAAGAGAAAAAAAATTTATTGCTTTATTTTTTACTATCATTTGCTGTGTCGCTCCCAAGAAGGAAGCGTATATTATTTCTAAACAGTCAATAAACTATGTTTTCAAATAAAATGACAAATTTAACTACAGGAAGTGTTTGCATTACAGTATTTTGGCTGTAATTTTTGTACAGAAAACAATACATCAACAACAAGAATCAATTGATGCCATGTCTGTTTGATTTGTGATCTTATTAGTACAATGATTTACAAGACAATCTATTTAAAAAAACAAGTTTTAAAAAAGGCTTTGAAATTTTTTATTACATTTAATCTTGATATTTTAAAGTTTAAATAAACTTTAAATACCACTGTCAAATTGTGTAAACGTGAAGGCATCATCCAGCTTCCAAAATAGAGCCGTGCATCCTTAGCCACTAGGCCATTGATTCATTGTCGCTATGTTCGTAAAAAACATTTTTATAGCAGGTGTTTATTGCTATGAAGGAAAGTTAATGTAGTTTAATAAATTTTAACGTTAACTGTGTTTAACTTAAGATTTAAGGCGGAAATAGAACTGTTACATGCAACATTTTTACAAGAAGCCTATTAATATTCTGTGTTAAGAAACAAAGGCAGAAATGGTAAAAAACGACCCAAAAAAAATTTATAAGGGAAAAAATATTTTTTTAAACAAATTAAAAAGCGGACAATTAACAATCTGTTCAATAGATAAGAATATAATGTACTTTGTAGCCAAAGTTAGGACGGACTTGTTTGGATTTAATGGGATCACAACCGATTTTTTGATAGTAAGCGAACATCATAAAACCCGTATAGAATACAATCGTCAACATTATTGCATCAAAAGGAATCAATAAAAGAACTGTACGTCTGGCTATTTTTATACTTGGCATGCTCGAAAACCTAAATGTTAAATGATCATGATGTAGTAAACGCCTACATAACATAAACATGCTGATAACGTGTTTATGTTATTAGGCGTTTGCATGTCTTTAGCTTTGTTTTTCGAGCTCCGTGTGAGAAATGCGACGTGTTCTTTTATTATTGTTCTTTTGTGCATCATGTTGCGATGTACTACGCCGCCAAAAAATACAACCCAAAACCAAACAAGCCACTACAAAGCTACATATATCTATCTATTATAACAGATTTAATTTCGCTTTTTAATTTTTTAAAAAAATATTTTTCCCTTATAATTTTTTTTCTCACTTTTTTTTTTTTCTTAACACAGAATATTAATAGCTTCTTTGAAAATTCATTAACAGTTCTCTCCCCCTAATTAACGTAAAATTTATTAAACTACATAACTTTATTTCATAGATAGACACCTCTATAAAAATTTTTTACAACATAAAGACAATAATCAATGCCTAACTAAACACCTATATTTTGGAAGCTGGATGATGCCTTCACGTTTACACAATTTGACAGTGGTATTTAAAGTTTATTTAAACTTTAAAATATCAAGATTAAATGTAATAAAAAATTTCAAAGCCTTTTTTAAAACTTGTTTTTTTAAATAGATTGTCATGTAAATCATTGTACTAATAATATCACAAATCAAACAGACATGGCATCAATTGATTCTTGATGTTGATGTATTGTTTTCTGCACAAAAATTACAGCCAAAATACTGTAATTCAAAAACACTTTCTGTAGTTAAATGTGTCATTTTATTTGAAAACATAGTTTATTGACTGTTTAGAAATAATATACGCTTCCTTCTTGGGAGCGACACAGCAAATGATAGTAAAAAATAAAGCAATAAGTTTTTTTTCTCTTCTCTGCTTTGCCTCTCCAAAAACTACCTCGCATCAAATCAAAACTCCCAGTAATAAGCGTATGTTTTGTATGTTTAATCCTAATCAACCTTTTTAAGTGAATAATTTTGTTAAATGATATTAAAAATAGGATCCATTTGTAACCTGGATAAATTTATTTTTCCCGCGTTTAGAAATTTTAAAAAACGTTAACCGGGATAACTTTTTAAAACCAGGAATATCGGCCCCAGGGCTGTTAATATGCTAAATATAAAAGCTGCAGAGTTGGACGGCATTAGATAAAAAACAAAGATCAACGTAGGCTTTCATTTTATGATGGAAATCTTTGGCAACCTTCCTGGTCTACCTGGATATCTTTCTTTCCGCTTTGTTTTTGTGGTACCTTAAGCGCTGCTGTCTAGGGTGGAGTCAATTCGTTTTTTTGCTGGTGGCTCTGGCAGATATGTTCAGCCGAATCTATGAGAAAATATACAAACGAAAAATGAATGAACGACAGATGACAATAGGCACTTTTGAGTCTTGGGTATCATCTGTGGCGTGGGGACCATTGGTTTCGCTTTCGTCTGTGAACCGCTTGTGGAAACTTTCGGGTAAAAATTTTATAACTCGCGAAGTAAAAATAGTTTTCAAATCCTAATCTGTTTCTAGTGGTGAAAAAAATTATCGCGAAGGTGAAAAGGTGGTTGCACGCAACAAATTTAGGCAATGAAAACAGGTAGGAGACCAAAATACCAAAGAAACAAGCATGAGCTAAATATGGGGCCTAAAAGTTAGTAAGTTTTTTTAAAATAGCTTTTTTATATTTTTTGGGATAATTTTTAGAAAAAAGGTAACCGTACTTTTGGTTTTATCAGATTTTTGTCAACTTGATTTAAATTAATTTGTTTTCTCTTGCCACCCCCTTTTCCGCTCTTTTTTATTAATAATTATTTTGGTATAAGAAAAAAACTTTAGATTTTTTGTGTTCTATTAATTTATTTTTGAATTCGCCATCGAATTGTATTATTGTATGTTAGTTGTGATTTGAATGGGAAGCGACCGCAGTTGTTTTATACCTTCTCAATATATTTCTAACCCTTCTGCTCTTAAGGATATAAATTTCGGAAAAGTTTTCAGAATGATCCCACTTTAAGAATATAATATAAGATCCCGGCTACATTTATATTATTGGAAAATACTTATTCTACATTTACTATTTTATTCTAATTTCAATTTAAATAGTTTCTTTTTCATTTTTTAAAATTCTAAATTGAGTTTTACTGTAGTATTCGGAGCTTTTTCGCCCAGCGGTGGCCTTTTGGTGGGTCTCACTGTTGGCTATGCCAGGATCGGTGCAATTGTGCACTTGGGTGCCGGCGTCCCTATTTTGATATGGTTTGGTGCGCTAACAAATTCACCGCGACCTTGTGCACGACAGTTGTCAACTGCGTCGCTAACGGAAGTTTTTTATACTCATTTTGTGCATTTGATATCAGTATTTGATTATTTGTTCTAAGAAAACAAATTGGAAATAAAATCTACTTTATTTCGTTTATTTATTTTTTAAACCAAACTTAAAAATGCTATTTTGTCGTTCTTTTTCTTGTGATATATATAAACAATATCCCTCAAAAATTCTAAAAACTAATTTTCAAAAAAAAACACATCATAATTGCCTCTGCAGATTACGGTAACTCCGTGAAACCAACTTTGTATGGTGCAGAATGAACATGTATGTAGAATATTTGGGGTGTATATTGGTATGGGTTACAAAACTGTACATCGCATTTGGGAACATACTGTATACTGGAATGTGAGCAGTTTTAAGGGCCCCCTTCACACCTAATCCCCAGTTCCGGTGCCCAGGGTTCCAGTTCCCGAATCCCAGGGGTCCCCCTCCCAGAAACATTTCGCACCTCCTTGTTCACCGGAATAAAAAGCGGCGCGGCGCCTTTTTAATCGAATAAGGCGCGCCGACATGAAATAATCGTTTTAAAAAAACCAGAAAAAACTTGGAGTTAAATTTTCAAATGTTCTAAATTGAGTAATCAAAAAAAAATTGTAAAAAAAATTTCAGGTGGAGACGGAAAAATTTTTATTACTTTTTATAAATAAATTAATATTCTTTTTGATTATATAAGAAATAGTTTTTTAGACTAAAAAAAGTTTCTTTTAAACTTTAGAATTTGCTTAAAAATTGCTTTTAATAATAGTTTCAGATTAAAAACACAGATTTTTGTATCATTTTCAGTTTTCCCGCTTTAAGCAACAGAACAAAGCAAAGGCATAAAAATCTACGTACGAACATTTATAAAATCGTACCTACAAATACAAAAATCATTAAAAACACAAATAAAGAATATGCTAAATTGAATTATCAAAAGAAAATTGGGGAGTCTAATTTAATAAAACGTAAATCTTTATTACTTTTATTAATAAATTGATATTTAGAAAACGTTTATAAAGTACAAAACTAAAACTTTTAAATTTGTTAAAAAAATATCGTATTTTTTTGGTTAAAAAACAACAATTTTTGTTCCCAAATCTGTACACCGCTGGAAAAAGAAAAAAACAAAAAAGAAGCGGAGCGTTGTGTAATAATTGCGCACAAAAAATTTTTAAAAACAAATATTGTGCAGCTGGTGTGTGTATTTAATTGGTTCCACATTAATTATCCAACATTTTATGACGTAAAAAGTCTCTTATATGTACATGCACTGGCGCCGTGTGGATATATGCGCGAAGCGCCTCTCCGCTCGCTTCTTAATTTTTTCCCAGAAGTTGGAACGCGGCTCCTGTTTTCTGGGAACTGGGATCTGGGGGATCTGGCAAACACTTGTTTTGGCTTTTGTTTTGTGGGATTTTGGGATCTGGGAACTGGGAACAGGTGTGAACGGTATTAAGACGCTTGGAAAATAAGGGTCCCATTAGGAAAAAGTTCATTTGTAAAGATTTATTATTTGTTTAATTTTTATCTTATTGAGTTCATGTCTAATTCGTTTTAAGACAACGAGTACAGGGCGCGGGATATGTAGAACATGATTGTGCCCGCCCAGATGGCCCGGAGCGCCACTGGTTGGATAAAAATTTTTATTCATTCGAGAACAAACTCGGCCGGTACCTACTTAGGCTCCCTGTGGTTAGATTTGTAGGGAGAATGATGGTGCGCAATGCTCTCACCGCGCCTGACGTCTCAGAAGAAGGCACAAAGCCTGTATAGTACTATGAGAAGGACATACACAAAGAAGAGACGCTGCACGATGCCAGGATGACAAAATTTAGTGCAAAGTTTAAGATATTGATATTTATATATTTGTAGTAACGTGGAACGTTACAGTTTTTGCAGTCTCAGAAAATTCCTACCCTTGTGTCGCCTCCAATTATGAGTCGGTCGTCACGGGACTTTCCACGTCACGATGTCCAGTGTCTTTGCGCTTTTTGTAGATGCCATGCGGACACAAATTTAAAATCACCACGATAATTGGAAACATTTATCTGAAAAACCAAACTTAAAAAAAAACAAGGAAATACTTTTTTGTGAGGTTTAATTACTTTAAAACTCAATAAGTGTTTTTGTACCGTTTCCTCTAATTTTAAACCTCTTATTTTTATGTTTATAAGTTAAAGGCCTCAAAAATACTGTCAAGTAAAAAAGAAAATTTAAATTATTTATTTTTAGCTAATAAACGCTGACACAAAATAATAGTCTAAAAATGATTCAACAATCATTGTTTTTACAACGCCAAATTCTAGACCCACACCTAGTTGCGGAGGCGGCAAA
>JASAMX010023978.1:0-10242 GCA_030248175.1 Microlaimidae sp. YZB2_3 | reverse complement strand
TCCAAATATCAGGCGCGTATATAAGGATTTAGCCGAGGGGGGGGGCGGACTGCCCAAATCGAGCGCGGTGTTACAGCGCGAAGCGCCGTAACTGCGCCACGTAGCGGTGTAAAAAAAACTGGGGGGGGGGTTTCCCCCAGGCGACAGATGCGAAAACTTTTTAAATATAGTTTTAAAACCGGTTGAAAAATTGGCTCCAGCAATTCTTATAGCTATAATTTTAATTTTGTTTTTATAACCCAATTGTTACACAAAATGTTTATTACATAAATAGCGGCATTAAGCCGACACGGAGCGTTGACTGATGATTTGGGGCCGCCCTCCAACCGCCGGAAGCAAAAATTTTTTGGAAATATGCACTAAAAACTGCTTAAAAAATGGTGTCCAGCGAATCATATGGCAACAGTTTTTCATGAAAGTTCTTCTAATAACCTAAAGCTTTATCAATTTGATTGTTACTGTGGTAGGGGCAATAAGCCGACGCAAGGGGTCGGCCGGGCGACGCGGGGGTCCCCCCCCCAGCCGCCAGAGGCGTAAATTTTTTTTAATAAGCACTAAAAACTGCTTAAGAAAATGTCTCCAGCCAATCATATAAAAATAGTATCAGTTTTTGTAATAAAATGAATTTCTGAAACAATTTGTTCGTTAAATCGGAAAACCTCGCGTTAGTATGATGTTAAATTTTGTACTATTGTAACGGGCCAAACAGGGGTCAAGCCGGTAAGTTGATGATCCTGCGGCCCGGTACACACGGATTCCTTATCGTATTTAATAGCACACTTTATACAGTACGTCCCCTTTTATTTTGGTCTGCAGCTCGGTTATTATATAACAAAGTAAGTCTGCACGTTTTCAAGTATTTGACCTTTGTGTTTGTTATTGCGTAGCGGGGGAACACACAACACACCCCTCTGACCGGGAGGCTCAGGTTGGTTCACCTGAGGGAGGCTGACGGTAGGATGGGTTAGAAGGGGAGGAAATTCTCTGTGAGCTCCTTTTCAAAAAGTTTTCTTCCACTGTTGACGATTCCAGATACGAAATGCCATGTAAGCGGAAAGCTGCGAAGATAAAATCCAGCAAGTCAATTTGGTTAGTTACCAACGGCCAGTAGTTATTTTAGTGAAACATTACCGTGTCTTGGATCATAAAAATAAGAGCAAAGCAGGTGTTGCTCTTATTCAAAAATGATCAGCCTCGAAAACCAAAAAGGAATAATATAGAACGCGACTGCAAATCAAGGTGAGGAAGGTAGAAAGGACTGGTATGGAACATCAAAAATACCAGAGCATTTTTTAGAGCTGAATTTTTGGAAGTCCTATAACTCCAGACTTCTACAAAAAGGTTACAGCAAAGGGGAAACGTTGGCTAACCGCCGGGCCCGATAGCTTCACCCGGGTAGTTAGGGGGCAGAGTAAAATCAGGCGTTATATGATTGGCTGGAGACATTTCTTAAGCAGTTTTTAGTGCTTATTAAAAAAAATTTACGCCTCTGGCGGCTGGGGGGAGGCCCCCCACATCCCCCGGCCGACCCCTTGCGTCGGCTTGGTGCTCCTACCACAGTAACAATCAAATTGATAAAGCTTTAGGTTATCAAAACTCATGAAAAACTGTTGCCATATGATTCGCTGGACACAATTTTTAAGCAGTTTTTAGTGCATATTTCCAAAAAAATTTTTGCCTCCGGCGGTTGGAGGGCACCCCCAAATCACCGGTCGACGCTCCGTGTCGGCTTGATGCCGCTATTTATGTAATAAACATTTTGTGTAACAATTGGGTTATAAAAACAAAATTAAAATTATAGCTATAAGAATTGCTGGAGACAATTTTTAAACAAGTTTTAAGTGTATATTTAAAAAGTTTTCGCATCTGTCGCCTGGGGGAAACCCCCCCCCCCGGCCCCCTTTGCGCCGCTACGTGGCGCAGTTACGGCGCTTCGCGCTGTAACACCATCCGCGACATTGGCAGACCGCCTCCCCCTCGGCAAAATCCTAGATACGCGCCTGATATTTGGAGCATTCCAAGCCCGTATTCTGGCAGCAGCAAATCGCTAATTTAAAAATTTTGCAAAAACAAAAAAAATAGAAGATTAAAGCTAAAGTCTTTCAGGCTGAAGGTGTAACCGCTCTCCGCCAGCGCCAGGAAAAAATAAACAATAAACCCGCGAGCGAGAAAAATTAAAGAAAAAAGTTTTCAGCGGTTATGTAGCCAATTATTATTTAGTTGCGTCATGTGTTTCTCTGCACGTGATATTTTCTCAATAAACGAGTGGTTCCTTTACCACTGATTCATTTCCACCCTGATAGAATTTATTTTTAGTTCTAAATTTTTTAAATTTATTTTCATTTAAAATGTTAAAAAGTGCTCCAAAAACCCACGAAAACGCAAAATATATTTTTGTTAAAATTCTAAAAAACTTCCTTACGCCATGCAAAGTTTTGTCATTAGGTCATAATTGATAATTTTTATTGGCTCTTCTCTAATTAAAATGACGCAATTCAGATCAGATCGATTCAAACGTTTCTACACGAAAAAAAAATTATTTAAAAAAATACATTTAGATATTGGCTTGGATAATTTGAGAGACATATAGTATTTACAAATATGTTTTGTGTTGAAAAGCGTAGAAACATGTTGGCAAGTACGAAAACACTTAAAAAAAGAGCATTTTTAGTTGCGTTATTTGGCAATTTCAAAGTGAGATATAAACTTTGAAAATATGTTTTTCTGATAAAATAACCTGGAAATTTGAAAAAAAAAATTTAAGATTTTTTTTTGGTAAAAGTTTTTAATTTAAAGGTTTGCTGCTGCCAGCATACGAGCATGGGATGCTTCCAAATTTTAAATTCCTCACTTTTGACAGCTAATTGTAAGCTTAATAAATTAGGTTTTTTTACACAAAATATATATCAAATTTCGTCAAATGTAATAAAGTTTACATTTTTTATGGTTTCGAAAAAAAATATAAAAAAATTCCGGCATTTGTGTTTGGCCCCCTAGCCCCCGAAGGGTCACCCAAAAAAAATTTTAGGCCAAAAATAAGTGATAAAAAACGGCGAAATTTTAATATATAAAAAATATGATAAAAATCGTACACACGTCGATCAGGAAGCAAAACAAAAGTTATTTTCTGCACAAAAAAAGCATTAATTTGGCGAAAAATCGCGAAAACCACGCGCATTCTTTTAACTCATTAAATCATAAAAAATTTTTAAGCGAGCCGATTTCGCTAAATTTTTCAAAAAAAGAACTCGAAAAAGTATGTTCTAACAGCATACATGCGGTATTTCCTATCTCATACTAATAAAAAAGTTTTGTTTTTTGGAACGAGGTTTTTTTCACCGCATCGGCCGTTGTGATGATAGAAAAAATTTTTTTTTCTAATCTTCTTAAAAGATAGTCAAGTGTCTGAGCCATGCTCGGTTATCTGTCCCGTACATATTCTACCCTCCTTTATGGAGATGTAACCTTTCAAAGTTCAAGTTTTGTCGCTTGTCCGCATCATAAGACTATACATAGGTTAAAAAAAGAGTTAAAATAAAATCAAATTCAGAAAATGATAATATGTTTATACTCGCATATAGCTCAGTGAAATCCCGATTTTCTTTGTCACGACTGCGGGAGCAAGAGTGCGGCCGCCATTGTCAACCATTTCGACACCAAAGCCGCGAAATGTGCACCATTCGCTGCTTGGATAAGTGAGTTTAAAAAATTAATAATAAACAATTATAGGCAAACAAACTTAGCTGACCTCGACGATTTGTAGTATTGCTGACTTCCTATAAGTTTGTATGGGAGACATGAGCGAACCACAAAATTGTGCGGTTATTACGTTTAAAAAACGAAGTAGAACGCAGTTTTTTTTTTAAATTTTAACTTAATTCCTTTTCACAAAACATACGAAAATTAGTCAAAAAATATTTATTCATTTTTGTTCAAATTGAGTAATTTAATAAATAATATTTAAAATAAGATAATTTAAAATAAGATTTAGCGACTAATATTAACGCGAAACTCAAACTTACATTTTGGATGTAGATCATTGGGGTCATTTATATGTTTGGTTTGCCTATACTTTAAAAAATACATGCCTTAGCATTAGCATTTTAAAAACTTCAGTTTCAAAATTTATTTTTTGTATATTCTACGATTGATTTTAACTAATTGCATAAAGTTATGCAAACTTTTTTTTGATTTTGTGTTAATTTAATGTTAATTTTTAAAGTTCCTGATTCACACAAAACTTTTTACTCTGTAATTTTCTGTTTATTACGCGGAAGTTATATTTATTTAGATTTAATTATTACAAAGCCAGTTTGACTTCTAGGACGAAACTGAGATGGGAACGTTATGTTAGAGCTGTTGCGGTATCCAATTTTCGAAAGCAATATGATAAATATTTAAATTAAACAATATATTTTTACCATAATGTGTTACATAAATATAAAAGCTATAAATATGCGATTTAGTTTGGACCCCGCCGAAATATTTGAACTGGTTATATTTTTCTCGTGTAACTGATTCAATTTATTTACATGTTCTATAATAGTGTTGTAAATAGTTACTTTTACTTAAACTAATAAAAGTAACGGATTTTAGATCACTTTTACTCAACTTTTAATTTTTACTTACTTTTACTCGGATTTTTTCCTGTAAATAATTAAATAAATTAATTAACTTCAGCGAGAAGATTCCCTATGGACTTTTTGTAAGTTTGCAGACGAAAAATTTTTAAGCCGCTATTTAGAGTAAAATCCTTTTAAAATTAAAATTTATACATAAAATTATAAATTTATTATTTAGCAAATATCACTGTAGACTTTGCTTCAAAACCCACTTTTCCAATTAAATTGAAAAATTGGGGGCTTGGAGCTGGCCTTGAACCAGCGACCCTTCCCTCACCGTGGGAACGCTCTGCCACTGAGCTACCCAAGCCACAGGAATATTTGGCTAAATAATATTTATTTAATTTATTTGGCTAAATAAATTAGGCTTGGTTAGCTCAGTGGCAGAGCGTTCCCACGGTGAGGTAAGAGTCGCTGGTTCAAGCCCAGCTCCAAGCCCCGATTTTTCAATTTTATTGGAAAAGTGGGTCTAGAGTAATATTTGCTAAATAATAAATTTACAAAATCAAAAGCCGCTACAAAAATTCTACAATAAAATTATAGCAAAACACTTTGGAACGGAGCTCTGGAGCCCTAAAAACAAGTGTTTTATTTTATTTTAAAATTACTTTTTTATATTTTTCTTTTATTATTACTTAAAAAATAGCTCTTATTTTTACTCTTATTTTACTTAAATTAAAAAAATCAGAAATTACTTTTACTCTTACTGTATTTAAAAGTGCTGTGCGGAGTCAAACTTTTTGTGAAAACCTTACTCCTGACCCAAATAGCCCACAAAAATTTATTTAACAAAATATCTCCAGTGGTTCAGGTCCCCCCCCCCAAAAAAAATTTATTATTCCCCAAAAATAGCGTTTTTTCGACAATTCTTTACGTAAAAAAAATTTCTCAATAGTTATTCACGATTTACGTTACGCATTATACAATAAAAGAAAGAGGCTACTTTCTACTTTAATTTGATACCTTGATCGTTAAGATTGGCGCAGTATTTCTCGAAACATTGCGTTTCCCGTACAAAAAACCGCGATTTTCTCGTTAAAAATACCAAACGACAGCAGTGATTTTATAAAGTTTGTCATACCTTTTTTCTCTTCACTTCGTGTTTTTAGGGAAAAAATCAAGGGTTTTTTTTGTACGAGAAATGTAATATCTCGACAAATACTGAACCAATTTTTACGATCAATCTATCAAATTAAAGTAGAAAATAGCCGCTTTTTTGAATGCATAATTTGTAACGAAAATTGTTATACCCATTGAGCAAGCAATCTTTCATGTACAGAATTGTCGAAAAACGTCATTTTTGGGGGGTCATTTATTACTCCTAAACCACTTGAGATATCTTGTTGAAAAAATTTTTGTGGGTTATTAGGGCAGGGGTACGGTTTTCACAAAGTATTATCAAAATCGAAGACAAAAAGTTTGATTCCGCACTGCAGCTTTAAATTAAAATTTTTCAAATTACTTTTTCTCTTACTTAAAATAATCGAAAATCGCTATTTTTTACAACACTATTCTATACTATACTCCAAATTCCTTAGAAGTGTATTTAAAATCCAAACAAATAAGTTAGTGGAGTGGGTTATTAAATTCCTATAGAATAAAAGATTTTAAATAAAAGGTTATTAAATTCCTATAGAATAAAAGATTTTAAATAAAACTGTAATGTTGGGCAATTTCCTCACTCAGAATTAGTAATGGATGTCCGGAAAAAATACCTTCTGCAAAATATCTTCCGGAAAAATATCTTCTTTCAGCGGTAAATTATTCAGTATTATTAAAAAATTTAAAGCTTTTTTTAAACTTTTTTATGTCGTTTTAGCTTGATTTTAGGGTTTCGCTCGCTCCGTAGCGGAGCTCAGCTTTTAGGAGTCCAGAGCAACCCCCGGAGCTCCGCCCTATTTTTATACTAAGTTCGTAAATAATTAAAAGAGTGATGGTATTAATTATTTTGTTCAATTTTTTTGTAAACTAAACTTTTTTCAAAACTTATTTAAAACAATAAAAATAGTCCTACAAATACAGATAGTTGTGAAAAATGCATTTCAAGCTTAAATGAGGTTCAAATCGCTCATTCAGGGTGCGGAGTTTCGGAACTCCCTCCGCTCTAAATGGCTGGAGCTTCAAAGCATGATATTGGAGGGTAGGAACTACGGGTGTGCATTGCCGGGAAATTTCATTTTAGCTGCGCCTTAGCTTTAGTACTAAAGGTTCAAAAATCGTTTAGCCTTAGCTTTAGTACTAAGCAGTACTAAAGCACTTTAGCCTTAGCTTTTGCCAAACTGACAAGTACAGAGCTGTTCCTAAATTTTAAAAATTATCCCTTTTTTCAGGTAATTTTTAGTATTGCATTGTTAAGTGCACAGTTAAAACTCAACACTAAAGACGTTTTTAACGTTTATTGCATCAGGTTTCAGTTTTATATTTTAAAATTATTGTTTTTAGGCTTAATTTTACAGTTTTAAAGTTGCTCTTGTAACTGTATTCCAGTTTCAAAAATGGTTACCTATCAAGAATAGTTTTTCTGAAATGAATATCCAAAGCAACAAAACATTTAACCAACATTTTTTTATTAAAATAAACGCTTACTGCATAATAAACTTTACAAAATGCCCATATAAAATAGTAAAAATAAAATTATTTTAATATTAAGCACTTAGAAACTCGAAAAATACTTCAAAAAAGCAAGAAAATCAGTATTTTCTAATGCTTAAAAGTGCGGTGCGGAGTCAAACCTTTTATCTTCGATTTTGACAATTTTTCTGTGAAAACCTTATCCCTGCCCCCAATAGTCCACAAAAATTTTTCCAACAAAATATCTGCCTGCAGTGGTTCAGTAGTTATTACTCCTCAAAAATGGCATTTTTTGACAATTATGTACGTGACAAATTGCTCAATGGGTATTAAGATTTACGTTACAAATTATGCACTTAACAAAAGTGGCCTACTCTAATTTGATACCTTGATCGTTAAGATTGGTCCAGTATTTTGCGAAATATTGCGTTTCCCGTACAAAACACCAAAAGGTATTTTTTCGTTAAAAACACCAAAGGACGACAGTGACTTTGTGAAGTTTGCCAACCTTTTAGCGAAAAAATCGAGTGTTTTTTGTACGAGAAACGTAATATCTCGACAAATACTGCACCAACCTTAACGATCAAGGTATCAAATTAAAGTAAAGAGTAGCCGCTTTCTTTTAATGCATAGTTTGTAATAAAAATCGTTATATCCATTGAGCAATCTTTCACTACACCATCTACAGAATTGTCAAAAAACACCATTTTTGGTGGTCAATATTTCTGAACCACTAGAAATATTTTGTTGAAAAAATTTTTGTGGGCTAATGGGGCAGGGGTAAGGTTTTTACAAAAAAAATATCAAAATCGAAGACAAAAAGTTTGACTCTGCACCGCACCTTTTAATAAAAATAAGAAACAAAAAATAAAACCGCATATTCATAGCACCTTGAAACCAAAATTCGTTTTTATCGCTTTGATTAGCATTATTGTTCAAAATACTCATTTATGTTTCTTTTAAAGTAAAAATATAGTATATTCAACTTCAGATAAGCATGGTTTTTTGGCAGCTAAGAGTGGGGAATGAGGTGGTGGTTACGCGGGGTAAATTGCATCTTGAATTCTGGGAAGGATGTAAGGAAATTTTTAAAATCTAGAAGAGGGTCAGGGTGTGTCTTGTGGGGTTTAAAAACAAAATACTTTAGAGGTGTCAGATTTAAAATTCTGAAGGAGAGCCAGGTTAAAAAAATTGAAATATTTTCTGAGAAGAAATTGATTTTTGTCTAGGAGGGAGATCCAAAATTTTGTGGTTAAAGGACCCTACCATACCTCTCCATTTCATGGATATATTTCATCTTATTAAATAATCATGTTTTGGTTTGGTGAACACTTTTTTTGATTTTTTATGGTCATTTTTGGTCAATCTTTTTTGGGTAATTTTTCATTTTCCTGGCAAAAACTAACGTTTTGCCGGGCCCATACCTTTTGCCGAGCTTTTGCCAGCTAATTTCAGTTTAGCCACGCCTTGGTTTTAGTAGTAAGCCCAAAAAACCCTTTAGTACTAAAGCACCTTAGCTTTAGCTTTTGTACTAATGGCACCCGTAGTAGGAACATCACCACTCAGAATAGTTTATTTATACTTAATGTTTTGAAACCCAACGAGTTTCTTTTTTAGAAAAATGGTTTTTCTATATAGAATATATAAAAATAGAATCAATAAATTTATATATAAATACTAATAATGGGCGGAACTGTGGAACCCCCGGAACCAGAACTGAGATTTTTCAAAAATACGGAACAGGAACCGGAATTAAGGTGTTCAAAAAATCCGGAACAGGAACCGAAATTTCAATTTTTTTCTGAACCATCCAGAACTGTCTATCACACTGCGAAACCCCCGGAACACCGGATCTGGAATTGAGATTTTCCAAAAATCCGGAACAGGAACCGAAACTGGTATTGAGATTTTCCAACAATCCGCAACATAAACCGGAATTCCAAATTTTGCCTGGAACATCCAGAACCGGAACTGCGGTGACGTGCGAAATCCCCATAAAAATAGTGTAAAATCCCCATGGCAAAATTCCCCATAACACAGTGCAAATATCCCATAACAATCAGAAACGCGTTTGCAAGTTAAAATGTGTTAAAAAAAAACTAAGTTTTAATCATAAAAGCATAATAAATGTTTTAATTTTTCCTAAGCCTAAGCAAAGCCCTAAAATCAAGCTAAATTTTATCATGATAAAGTTTTGTTATATTTTCCAAGCGTCAAAATTTAAAGGAAATATTGCAAACGCATTATATTTATGGGGAATTTACACCACCTTATGGGGATTTTGTAACGTTTGTGGGGATTTTCGCCTATGGGGAATTTGTCCACGGGGTTTTTATACGGACCCGGAACTGCCCATCACTAATAAATACTTTTAAAACAACATGGCAATAATATTCAAAAGTATTTATATATGAATATATTTATTCTAATGTTGTTATGGAAAAACCATTCTTCTGCATAAAAAACCCGTCGTGGTCTCGAAATGTCAAATAAAAAATAAACTATTTTGAGAAAATTGCCCTACATTACAGTTTTATTTATCATGAATACTCCTTATAAATCGTTTAAGCATTCTTTAAAAGATTTAAACTTTTTTAAAATATATTATTTTTATTTAGTTTATTTATTTCCAATAACAATATGAACAGACAATATTGTCATAATGCAGCTTGTCTCAGTCGGGACTCGATCCAGGGTCCTTCAGTATGCAAGACGTAAGATAAGATCTGCCACTGCGCTTCTTAAACTCACATAATATTTTAGCCTTAAATTATTATTTGTAGCAAATCAAATGAAGCAATTTTACATTTTTACCAAAAAAAAAATCTAGAAATTTATTGATTATGATGAAAATCATATATTTAAATGTTTGTTGCTGTGATGTTTTTAAAACAAAAACACTCAAGAAAATAAATAAAGATAGTTTATATTATGTTTTTACACATTATAAAACTCGGAATTTAATTTATCTATAGTCTATACAAAAATGATGCGGACTGGCGACAAAACTCGAACTTTGAAATGTTATATATCCATAACGGAGTTTGGA
>JASAMX010023976.1:0-13229 GCA_030248175.1 Microlaimidae sp. YZB2_3 | reverse complement strand
TATTTTGGGTTCAGTTCGTGTTGTTCTTTAATTAAATATAAATTATGGATATAAAAAATTTGTACAATACTTGGCACTTTATAATAAGCACAATAATATTACTATTACTATTATTTAAGTAATTATAAAAAAAAACTATGATTTCTAATTTTATTATAAGAATATATAAACACATTATTATGAAAAGAATTAAAAAATAAAATTTATAAGTTGCAATAAGGTCTTATTTTAATTTTACACAGTTTTAAAGCATTTATAAGCTTGTTTTACGTTTTTTAACGCGTTTTAAGCCCTCAAAATTTGTAACTTGCCTAGAGACCCCCTACTGCCACGCTCAAAATCTGAGAGGGCTGCCCACCTATGCTGAAACGGTGCACTACCTTCGGGGGGCCGGGGGGAGGGGGGTCGGGTTGGGGGCATACATGGGCACGGGGGGAGGGTTAACCCCCCCAAATTCTGAGAAAGGAGGCTCTAACCCCCCCCACTCAGGAAGTGTGAGAGAGGGAGAAACAGTTAACCCACCCAATTTCGGAAAAATGAGAGAAAAAATGTCTTTAAAATGACTTCTAACTGCCTCCAAACTCTAACTTTTCAGGTCAAAATGAATGTTTAAGCAATAAAAAAAAATCAAAAAATAAATAAAAAGGGCTTTTTGACCTCAAATTAGGTCCTCCATCCCTATTTTCCTTCAGAAAATCGAAAAACGATATGGGTAAAATGCACTCAAAAAAAACCATATGGGTATTTTGCGTTTCTCGGATTTTAACCCCCCCTAATTTGGGGTTTAATTCCCCCCCCCCACTCCGGTCCGGACCAACTTGCCCATGTATGGTTGGGGGGGTTATATCCCAACTCCAAAAATCCCGATTATAGCCGACACATCCCTAAAATTTGGGGGTATCCCGGACACCCCCTAAATTTTAAGGGGTCCCAGTACTAAAAAAATGGGGTGTTTGAGGTATACCCCCAAAAAAATTTTTGGGACACCCCCCAAAATTTCGGGTGTCGTGTATACCCCCAAAAAAAATCCGGGGGGCTCCCCACCTATGGACTCTGCCCCTTGACCCCGCTGGGGGCCCCCCAGACCCCCATTACTGGGGAGCTGCCGATCCCCAGACCCCCATTCAGGGTTAGTATTTACCCCCCCAGACCGCCCTCCCCCCCCCGAAATGAAATCCTGGGCACGCCACTGGCTGGATTACCTAGGTTTAGAAAAATTAAAAGACAAAAGAGACACAACAAATTTATATGAGTGCTTTAAAATTATACATAGCTTAAACAATTTGCATGTCAATGATTTTTTTAAGTTTAACCTGCAGCCCACCCGTCGTCATTTCTTTAAATTGTCTGTTAAAGACAGTAGTAGAATTAATGCAAGGAAATTTTCTTTTGCATAGGGCAGTTATTATACCTTCTAACAATCTACTTCCGTCTTAAGAAGTAACTGTTGATTCATTGGATGCATTGAAGAAAAGTTTTAATCTGACTAAAATAAGTGCTGTTGTTGAGCCTTTAAAGTCATTTCGGATAGCTATGTTGATATTTTATTAGAATTATAGTTTATGATGGCGGCAATTATTAAGTCGCCAATTTGATTTGATATTTAATTTTGTTGAAAAAACAGAAAAGAAAAAAAACAAACATGAAATGATGATACAAGAGATTTAGACTATGCATAGACTATGCACTATGAACTATTAGTTTTGTTATCTAATCATTAAATAAAATAAAAAAAAAATCATTAGAAAAACCTTGATTAACACGTACTTCGCCATTTCCACCCCAACTGCCGGAAAAAACTCCATCGTTATCTTTCGATATGCCCAAATCAGTAAGCCAACTGTATTTCGAATCTTCCACAAGATAAGACGCCATTCTTTTTAAAATATTTAGATTGGTGTTTTTGCAGCAGGCAATGAGCAGTCTTCCTCCGAATTTGCTTGATTTTCGGACGGTCTGTTGCATTAGTAGATGGTTTCCTAGCAATAAAAATCGATAACACGTTTATTAAGTTTAGTTCAGCAACTTTTTAAATCGCTACTTTTGCAACCTAACCCAAATACAATGCAACATAAATAAACTTGCATCAAATTGGTACGTACTAACTTTTAGTAGCAACGCGGACTAGGGTTGCCAGGTTTTCAAAGAGCAATTCTCCTAAAATCGAGAAAAATTCCCCTGAATTCCCCCGAAAATTTGTTTAAAAACCAGAAACATCTTTCAATTTTAAAAAATTTCCCCGAAAATTCCTCCAAGTCTAAAAAAACTCATTTAAATACTAACAAAACTCGTTTTAAACAGAGAAGTGAAGTTGCACACATTAATACAAGTTTCAGTATATATTTTTAGAATTATACAGAATTTGCAAAAAATGATTTTGAAATCTTACTGAGCATATACAGCAGGAGTGGAAAAATTGAACTGAATAATTTGTTATAAAAATTTGGGCAGCATAACCCTAGCACCAGCAGTACCAATCATGGGAGGTCAGGGGGTTCGGGAGGGGCCAGCCTCGCTAGGGAGGTCAGGCCAGACCGCTCTCGAGCTTTGGGGGAGGGGGGCCTTGGGCGCTTGGGGGGGGGGAAGTTTCCAGTGGGGCTCAAAATTTTGGCTCTCGGGGGAGTGAACCCTTCTCCCCCCACAAAACAACATTTATAGTACCAACACAATTTTGATTAATAGCAGCCAATTTTGAAAGAAATTTAATATTAAAACCTATCTTTAAACAAACATGCAACTTTACTTACACTGGATAATAGTATGACAAATGGAATTTAGCTAATAAAAGTCTTATATGTAATGTAATCTAAAATAATTTGATTTGGCTAATTCAAAATGATAAAAGTGCAGTATAACACCTCCACAACGTTCACTAAAATTTTGCACAAAAATATATGTTTGTTATTGATGGTGCCGCATCTGAATATCACCATGATAATTGGCGTTTAATAGCCGTTCTCGAGATATTAAAATGGGAGTTCAAAATCCCCCATACAAAACTGCGATTTTTACCAATTTTTTCCATGGTTTAACAAGGAAGTTTTTTTTAAATATAGATTTTTAAGGGCACACATTTAAACTTTGGACTTCTCCGCAGTTTTTTGTTTTAATTTAAAGTTTATTGCAAACCCATGGACATCCCAGTATGGATAGAAAACTACCCTACTTCTATAAACATTGAAAAATCAATTTTAAAATTCTATTTAATGCAGCAATTGAAATTTTGCTTAAAAATATATATGTTGCTGATGGTGCCGAATCTGAATATCACCCTAATTATTTATTAGAGCTTGTTAGCGGTTCTTGAGATATTAAAGGGGGAGTTCAAAATCACCCATACAAAACTGCGATTTTTACACCGCGGGGAAGTTGGCATGCTTTCGCGCATGTCTTCCCGACGGCTTTCCCGCTGGCTTTCGCTTTTATGCGGTTTTTAAGCAAAAATGACAATAAATATTCATGAAAATAGCTAAAACTAATGAAATATGAATTTTCTAATTAGTTTTGATATTAAAATAAATTTGATTTCAATTAAAATGCGTTTTTTTTTTAAAACCTTTAGCATGCGTTCACGCCGGCTCTCGCAAATAAAAACACTTTAGCATGCGTTCCCGCATGTCTTCCGCCGGTCTTCCGCCTCCATTTTCCACTCCATTTTTCCCTTGTTTTTTCAATAACCTTAATTACGACGCGTTCTCTTTAACAAATAAGGCAGCTAAAACAGGAAAGCCAGCGATTCCGGGAGCCAACTGAACCCAGACAGCATGCGTTCCCGCATGTCTTCCGCCGGTCTTCCGCATAATTACTAACATTACTATAACATTATTATTACTCATATAACCTAATAACTTTTAAATAAAAGTAGTCAATGAAGTAATAATAAAAAGCCATAAATGTCTTACTGCAAATTTGAAAAAATATCAAAGTCTTAAAAGTGTTTCAAAATCCCGCTGGCGTTTGTAATGCTGGATTTTGATTTTCAATTGCTGGCTTTCCTATTTTGTCATAAAAGAGAACGCTTTGAAAACGTAGAACTTAAGGTTAGAGGAAAAACGAGGGAATGAAATGGGGTCGGAAGACCGGCGGAAGACATGCGGGAACGCATGCTGGCTTTCAGCTGGCTCCTGGAATAGTTGGCTTTCCTGTTTTAGCTGCCTTATTTGTTAAAGGGAACGCGTCATAATTAAGGTTATTGGAAAAACGAGTGGAACAAATGGAGAGGGAAGACCGGCGGAAGACATGCGGGAACGCATGCTAAAGTGTTTTTATTTGCACGAGCCGGCGTGAACGCAAGCTAAAGGTTTTTAAAAAAAAAAAAAAAACTTTAATTCTAATCAAATTTGTTTTAATATCAAAACTAATTAGAAAATTCATATTTTATTAGTTTTTAGCTATTTTCATGAATACTTATTGTCATTTTTGCTAAAAAACCGCATAAAAGCGAAAGTCAGCGGGAAAGCTGGCAGGAAGACATGCGCGAAAGCATGCCAACTTCCCCGCGGTGATTTTTACCGATTTGTCACCATGTTGTTGTTGATTGTTGTTGTTGATAACCTGAAACTTATTTTCCCTATGCAGATTATGCAAAGGGCAGGTGCTAAGACAAGGCAGGAGGGGCGAAAATGTTTCAACCCTATACCATAGCTTTTTTAGATAGATTTTTTCTAAAATATGGATTTTTAAAGTTTGGACTTGTTCGCAGTTTTTTGTTTCAATTCAAATTTTATTGCAAAGCCATGGACATCCCAGTATGGACACAAAACTACGCAATTTTAAACCTGCAGTGGTACCTTAACCTAAGCAAAACCTAAGCCTAAGCATAACCTAAGCCCAAACAAAACCCAAGCAAAACCTAAGACTAAGCCTAAGCTTAAACCTAAACCTAAGCCTAAACAAAACCTAAGCCTAAGCGAAACCTAAGCCTCAGGAAAATTCTAAAAAAACAAAAAAAAATTATTAATGATAAATTTTCATTAAACGGGATGTTTTCAAGGATTGAAAATAAACCATCACTTTTGCCTGAGCTAAAAAAAACCCACTTGGCGACATTAATCAAAACAACAATCAGCCCGGCGATCTTAATTTAAACAACAATCAACTCCTCAGTGATGTTAAACTTAGAAAAGAACTATTCGGACATTATAAGATGGCGATTTAATGTGCTGTAGTGATCTGATGCCAATCAAATTAAAAAAAAATGTATTAAAAATAACAGTGCAAATTTCTACCAATTAAATTTTTAAACAATAAAATCAATTTAATATTCTTTTTAAATATATTCGCTTGCTTATTATGTTTACATATCAACTCTTTTATTGCAATCAGTATCATCTTTTACTGAAATAAAAATTCATTCGTTATAATTTTATTTAATTAATTAAAACGTCAGGGTTGCCAGGTTTTTAAAGACCAATTCCCCCAAAATCGGAAAAAAATTCCCCTGAATTCCCTCGAAACTTTGTTAAAAAACCAAAAAAAAACTTTGAAAATTCCCCCAAGTCTATAAAATCCATTTTAATAGTGAAAAAAACTGGTTTTAAAGGTGCAGTATTCCAAATTGCATTGCAGGAGGGGTTGTTTTGTTTTGCTGTTCACTTAATAGGTACCAATATATTTCAGTCACTTAGGTCACATTGCAAAAAAAATGTATTATACCTAAATTTCTCAATGGTTTAGGAGTTAATAAAACGAATACGGCTTGGTAAAAATGAATGTGGTTTTTTTATACATCACTTTTCCAAATATAGCGTTCTTACTTAAAGAATATTAATAAAACTCACGCTAGGACCTAGCGTAACCTAGTAGGTTACAGGCATAGGTGAAAAAAGGGGGGGGGGCAGGGTGGGGTCACCCCCCCCCTAGTCTCAAAATTTTGGGGCCCCCCTAGACGAAAATTTAGGGCCCCCCCCTCCCCCCCAAATTTCCGAATTTTTTACCCCTGATCCCTCTAGATTTTGAAATCTGACCTTACCTCCCCCCTCGGGAAAATTTTAGGTACCTTTTTTATACTAAATTTTCTTCCAAAAACGTGAATTTTCATCATACATATTCATGCTTTTACATCCTTTTTATACATGAATATGGCTTTTTATTCAATAAAATGTAGTATTATCCTATCAAAAGAACAATTATTAAAGTTAGTATGGTTTAAAACTGTTTTGCTTTGGACACCAGACCCCCCTTTAGATTTCAAAATTTCGCACCCAGGGTCGACCCCCCTAAAAAGCTAGGGGGGGTCCGGACCCCCCTGGGACCCCCCTCCTAGAATTCAAAATTCGATTTACCCCGGGTAACCACACCCCCCTAGCTTCCCCGACCGTGCTCACCTATGGTTAGAGGCATACATGGGCAAGTTGGTCCGGAGTGGGGGGGGGTTAAACCCCAAATTAGGGGGGGTTAAAATCCGAGAAACGCAAAATACCCATATCGTTTTTTTTCTGGAGTGCATTTTACCCATATCGTTTTTCGATTTTGAAGGAAAAATAGGTAAAAAACGCTAATTTTAGGTCAAAAAGCCTTTTTTATTGCATTTTTGAGCTTTTTATTGCTTAAAACATTCATTTTGACCTCAAAACTTAAGTTTGGAGGCAGTTAGAAGTCATTTTAAAGACATTTTTTTCTTCATTTTTCCAAAATTGGGGGGGGGTTAACTTTCCCCCCCACTTCTGAGTGGGGGGGGGGGGGTTAAACCCCCCTTCTCAGAATTTGGGGGGGGGTTAACCCCCCCCAACCCCCCCCCCGTGCCCATGTATGGTTAGAGGGCCAGGGCCAGGCAGGGGTAAAAAGTATTTTAGGGCTATTTTTAAGACTTTAATTTTTCATAAAGTGAGCCTATTGAAAAAAAAAGGACCTTTTTTTAAATTGAAGGTAGGTACATTTTATATTGTTTGCTGGAAACATTTTTATGAAACTTTCTATTCTAATCAATTAATTTTATGATATTAAAACAATGTGTCTCATTTCCAGTATAAACATGTTTTTATTTAATTGGGTTTAATTCCCATACGTGCTAATTACCATAACAATTTAGAAGTGCGTTTGCAAACTAAAATTTGTTTCAAAAAAACTTAGTTTTAATCATAAAAGTATTAAAAATGTTTTTAATTTTTCCCGAGCCTAAGTGAAGCCCTAAAATCCAACTAAATTTTATCATGATAAATTCTATTTGTATTTTTTAAGTGTTAAAATTTAAAGAAAGTATTGCAAACGCATTATGTTTATGGTAAATTGAGAACCCTTTATGGTGACTTTGTAACGTTTATGGTGATTTTGTTTGGCCTATGGTGAATTTGTCCATGGCGTTTTTATACAGACACAGACCCCAAAATTCGATTTGACCGATTTAAAAGTAAAATACACTTATAAATCATCAATATACCCTAAATCAGAAACGTAGAACTTATTTTTAAGGTTATTATTGGGATTTAAAGTTTTAAAAAAAAAACCTAAAAATCACAAAGTTGCTATTTTTTGGTACGTATAATTTATTTTTAAAGAAAATTTTTATTGAGTCTTTAATTATTATAATATTTTTTCAAACTACCAAGTGTATGGACAATTACAAATATACTTTTATTTTTATGGAGGCCATCATTTTTTTATGACAGCAGTTAAAATACCTATCAAGTTTCAGTTGTGAAAAATCCGCTTTTTTTAAAAAACCAATCTATTTTGATAAAAATCAATTATTATTACAATTATCTTAATTTTTAGGTTTTGCTCAAGCTTATAAATTGTTAAAAAACTGAGTTTAATTTAGCGTTTAAAGCCAAACCAAATTTGTTATCCTTGTTTTTGGCGTTCCATATGACTTTTAAATTTTTATTTTTATCATATATTTTTTTAATTCTCCAGATTTTCAGCATTTTTTAAACACAGTTTTTAATTATCAGTTTGTTGGTTTAAAATTGTTTTAAGATTATAAATCGCACATGTCAGAAAAGTATTTTTTGGATTCAAATGGGTTCATAAATATAACTCTTTTTTACGAAAGATTTAAATCCCAAAAACAACATTAATGAGCAAGGCCGTAGCCAGGAGGGATTGGGGGGATTAATCCCCCCCAAATCCTGGGAAGGCAAAAAATTTTGTAAGGGTCCAACTTTGGTTTTTTAAAAAATTAGAAAAAAAATGTTTTTTTTTCCAAATCACTCTGTAATGTATTAAAGCTATCTAAAATGCATTATTTAAAGTGATTTAGGTTCATGAAAACTCATGAAAAAAAATAAAAAAGGAATTATTTATAATATAAAACATTAGTGGAGTGAGTTTAAAAATATTGTATTTTTGTTTTGTGTAAAAATATTTGCATAAAACTATTTTGTTTTGTTGTATTTATTTTAAAAAACAAAAAAAAATAAATAAAGATTCAGTACTTAAATTTAGGTTTCCTGGTACCTTTTAACAGCTTAAAATTAAAAAATTTTCCACCCTGGGAGGCATTCTGCCCCTCAGACCCCTCTGACAAGGGTTGACTTTGCTCTGACAGACCCCTCTGACTTCGCTCCTTGACCCCTCTGGGGGGCTCCCGCCTCTCAGACCCTCCATTTCTGGGGGGCTCCCGCCCCCCAGCCCCCCCTTGTGGGCCTCTATACCCCCAGACCACCTTCAAAAAAATCCCCCCCTCAATTGAAATCCTGGCTACAGCCCTGTTGAGGTCTGTACCTAAGTGTTAGATTTTAGGTATAAAGATGTTTGACAATCTGTTCTAACTTTTGGATCAGTCAAATCAAATCTTGGTACATTTATGTGTGGAACTTGTGTGCACCATTTGAATTATGATATAATTTTTAAATGGTATAAGTCCCATACGTGTACCAATTATCGATTTGACTGATCGAAAAGTAAAATACGCATGTGAAACATTCTTGTACCCCAAATTAGACTCGTAGACCTCAATTTTGAGGTTATTTTTTTGATTTAGGTCTTTTGTAAAAAGTTATGAGCCCATTTAAGCCTAAAAATTGCCTATTTTTGGTATGTACAATTTATGTTGTTAAGACAAAAATTTTGTTAAGCAACAAAATAAATTAAAAATTATATTTTACAATGCTAAAAGTCTAAAGAATCTGAAAATATCAAAAAAATTTGAAAATCTGTTGGTCACATGGACCACCAAAAAGATTGACAACATTTTTTTATTATTTGGCTCTAAAAGCTAATTTAAGCTTATTTTTGTTAATATTAGTTTTCCTAAGCCTAAACCTTAAAATCAAGCTAAATTGTATTTTGACATTTTTTTATTTGATTATATGTTTTTAACGAATTTTCTTTTTTCAAAATTGAAATTTAGCCCATTTTTGGCTGGTTGTCATACAAAAATGGTACACTAGACAAAATTTAAACTATATTCAGAGCCATCGGACTCTGGACAATCCGAAAAAAAATTTTTAAGTTATTTAAAAGCTAAATAAAAATTTTTCCTTAACAGCATAAATTGTACATACCAAAAATAGGCAATTATTGGGCTTAAATGGGCTCATAACTTTTTACAGAAGACTTTAATTGTAAAAGTAACCTCAAAAACAATGTCTACATGTCCGGTTTGGGGTGTAAGAGTGTTTTTTAACGTATTTTACTTTTCAATCGGTCAAATTGGTAATTGGTACACGTACGGGACCTTTTTAAATTGAATTCAAAAATTAAAACATTGCTTTGATTATTACTCTTAATAATACTGAATATACAAAAATAGGTCAATATCGTATCATACATCACAAATTAAAGAGAAATATAATAGTGAATACAACACTAGAAAAGTGAATATAAAAAATTATTAAAATTTTAGCAGTAAAAGAAAACAAAACGGCACAGCAGAACTTGATTATTTTACACAAAATTTGCAACCATTATAATTTGTAAAATCCCCTGAAAATTCCCCCAAGTTTTGAAAAATTCCCCCAAGTTTTTTCCCCAACCCCCAAGTCAAAATTTTCTCCCCCAACTGGCAAAAAATTCCCCCAAAACTAGGGGAATTTCCCCTGACCTGGCAACCCTGCAGGGTTTCCAGATTTTTTTAAAAAAAAAACCCAAAACAGCCAAAAAAAACCCCAAAAAACCCTAAAATTTAGAAAAAAACCCCAAAAAAAACCCCATACCAAAAACATAAAAAATTGGCCTAAAACCTTGCAAAAAATCAACTTTTCCAGATATTTTTTCCAAAAAAAACCCTAAGAAAACCTCATTCAAAAACAAATTTTGAAATTGTATTTTAAACTCTAAAAACAACCTTTTTGTTTAATTAACTTTTACAAAAAACCCCAAAAAAAACCCTATACAAATTTATTAACAAAACCTAAAATCAAGCTAAATTGTATTATGATACATTATTAAATAATGCTTCTTTAAAAAAATGTTGATATTTTTATTATTTACAGGCTGTACGTAATGTTTTAAATTATAAAATTGTTTATTTCCATTCCGCTGCGCGCCTCACTCGTCGGTTTATTCATCCAACGTTCAGCGTTAGAAGGGCGGAAAGAATACCTTCCAGCATAATATCTTCTGCGACGCACGGCGAGAAGTTATTTTTTCCGAAGATATTTTACTGGAATGTATTTTTGCAAAAGTTATTATTGCAGAAGAGATTCTTTCCGAAGATATTATGCAGAATGTATTTTTTCCGGACACCGTTTTTAACCAAATATGACATAATTTAGATATTTAAAAAATTTCGTTCAAACTAAAAAAAACCCTAAAAAAACCCCAACTCCAGAAAAAAAAACCCCAAAAAACCCTATGGGGTTTTTTTTAAAAAAAAACTCAATCGCTTGAAAAAAAAACCCTAAAGTTAGGGAGAAAAACCCCAACCTGGAAACACTGCAACCCTGTAAAACGTCCGTACATGGGTTTTCCATGAATACATGAACTACTGTAAAATGGACTGATACTTTTTTTCAATAGGGTTACTTTACGGGGTAACGGGACTTTAGAGCCGGAGCGAGGGGACTTTAGAGCCGAGGGTCTTTAGAGCCGCAGTGTGGGACTTTAGAGCCGTATTGGAGGGACTTTGGAGCCGTAACGTAACTTTTGTGTTCAGAAAATTCATAAAAAATTAAGGGACTTTAGAGCCGAACAAATTTTGTCAAAGTTGGTTAAATTACGTCATTTTCATAGAATATATCACTGAAATTAGCCAAATTTTAAGTTGTAAAAGTTTTTTAAAGCTTTCTACAATATTTTAAAACCTTTTGGTGTCCGGAAAGAATATTTTGGGCATAATATCTTCCGAAATAAATTTTTTTTTTATTTAAGCAGTAAACTAAAGGAATTTCAATAGTTTTAAGCTTTTCTTTAGATTTTTATCTTGATTTGTAGGTTTCGCTTAGGCTTAGGAAAAATAATGTTTTTTTGTCTTAAATTTTTATTGCAACATTTTCTAAAATAAAACATCTTTGATATTTATCATAACAAATGTTTCAATTTAAAAACCAAAAACCGTGAATCTTAACCCTTAACCATGCCCTTCACATGAAAAATCTTTTATCAAACAAATCAAAGCACGAATCTAAACCATGTTTTTGCTCAAGATTAGAAGTTTATCAATAATTGGAAGTTAATAAGTTTCTTCTCCCGCCAAATCCTTATTCGTGTCATCTTCTGTATATACAATAGAAAACCCGAAGCATATTTATCCCGCATAATGATTACCGCATTGCATAATTAGCTCTATTTGTTATGTGAATGTTTTAATATTATTGTTATGTGAATGTATATTGTTTTACTATTGTTTGCAAACGCATTTTTCATTTCGGTTCTAAAGTCCCTGCTGCGGCTCTAAAGTCCCCAGGTCCGGCTCTAAAGTCCCGGCTCTAAAGTCCCTCGGCTCCAAAGTCCCCAAACCACTTTACGGTACTCTCACCGTTATGTGATGCTTTGAATTTACGTTTTATAAACGTTAAAAACTGCACAAAAAAATATATTTTTATTTATTAACCAAAAAAAAAACACGTTATTTAAAGGAAAATAGTCTTAAAATTAAAAGTGAAAATAGGAAAAAAAAACATTTTGTATGGAGCTTCTTGGACTCTCTCTTTAATATTTGGAAAACGGCTAATGAACGCCAATTGGAATAGTATATCCATTAGTGTTGTAAAAAGTATTGATTTTGGATTATTTTAAGTAAAAGTAAAAGTAATTTGAAAAATTTTAATTTAAGTAAAGTAAGAGTAAAAGTAATTTGTAATCTTTTAATTTAAGTAAAGTAAAAGTAAAAGTAATGGTCAAAATTTTATTTAAGTAAAGTAAAAGTAAAAGTAAGACCTATTTTTTAAAGTAAAAGTAAGAGTAAAAGTATAATAAAAGTAATTTTGAACGGAGCAAAACACCGGTTTTTGGAGCTCCAAAGCTCTGTTCCAAAGTTTTTTTTGCTAATTTTATGTATAAATTATCATTTTAATAAGTTTTTAGTCAAAATAAATGGTTTTAGCGTGTTAGTGGCTTAAAAAATGTTCTCTTGCCATTTACTTTACAAAAAGCCCATGGGGAATTTACCCTTTCAAATTACTTAAATTTTACTTAAATTAATTTAAGTATTTGCAGAGGAAAATCCGAGTAAGAGTAAAAGTAAAAGTATTTGAAATTTCAAAAGTCGAGTAAGAGTAAAAGTAAAAGTAATTGAAATTTCAAAAGTCGAGTAAAAGTAAAAGTAAAGGTAATCCAAAATCCGTTACTTTTATTACTTTAAGTAAAAGTAAAAGTAACTTTTTACAACACTAATATCCATATCCGCTATAAATAGATACATATATGTGAATGCAAGATTTTCCTTATCTTGGTGGAGGGGTTATACTGCACTAATACCATTCAAAAACAAATAAACATGAACATGCATTATCTCATTTTTGGGTTTATTTTGGGATTTATTTTTTTGTAAATCTTTTAAATTTTTATTTTGAAATTAAACCTTCGTACATACCTGACTCAGAAATAAACTCAAAATAAAGTCTAGTTTGATTGTAGGTATAAAGATGTTTTAAAGGCATATTTTACTTTTCTATCAGTCCAATTGAATTTTAGTGCATGTGATCATGTATAAAACTAATATCGAAAAATTAAATGCCAAAATAACCACAAAAATGGGGTTTTTATGTCTTTTTATGTTTTGGGTATTTTTATTTCGCAAGCAGGATACGCAAGGCCGATGTAACTCAGCACTAATTGTGCAACCATACTACATAATAACAAACTTTAATAAATAAAAATATAAAATATAGTGAAATTTTAATCCA
>JASAMX010023975.1:0-28128 GCA_030248175.1 Microlaimidae sp. YZB2_3 | reverse complement strand
GTGTTGTCAACAAGGCACATAAAGAGTTCTTATAGAGCGCAGACCTGTGCACGGTCTGGAAATGACCACCCCCCGTTTTATTGGAGGATTTGCCCCCCCCCGCCATAAAATGAAAAAGTACCCTAAAATTATGACGCCATTTGTGACCTACGATGACGCCATCATCGCAATTTTTTTTGGAGTTTTTATGCTTGCCCTGCTTGTCCCCCGTTTTATTGCCCCCCGTGCCCCCCCGTTTTGGAATTGCCCCCCCCAATAAAACCCTGGGGGGGCAGTGCACAGGTTTGAAAGCGTGCATACATGAGTGTTTTTTTTAAATAAAGATTAAAAAAAATAATAATAATAAAATTTGTTTTGGAAACTGTGAGCGTAGAAAAAGAACAGTCAATGCCATAGGTGGGCAGGGGGGTTGGGAGGAGGGGGTTTATACCCCCCAAAAATCCCGATTATAGCCGACACCCCCCTCCAAATTCGGGTACCCCGAAACCCCCCCCCCCTTAAATTTGGGAGTCCCAGTACTAAAAACGCTAAAAATAAATTTTTGTAACACCCCTCCCCCCAATTTCGGGGTTCAAGTATACCATTAAATCCGGAAGGTTGCCTACTTATGGTCAATGCTGAAATTAATTAACCAAAATTTAGTCATTTAACCGTTTTTAGTCATAAACGACTAATCTTTTAATTTTTTTGTTTACAAAATTTTTCTGTTTTCATATTTTTTTGTTTAAAAAGTGGTGTATTTTTTTTAACTTGCTCGAAAATCGAAATTAATGATTTTCATAATAATTCCTCAAGTAAATTATGAGTCAAACCATTAAAAATTAACAGTAAAAAACCATTAAAAATAAATAGTTATGTGCAATTATAACGTACAGATTGACTACTTGATCCTTGTTTATCTTCATCTTCTTCATCTTGAGGCTTCTGTTTCTCGGCAGTTTGTTCGAATGGCTTTGTGTCTTCTGCGTCGATTTTTTCCCAGCTGTCTGCAACCTTCAATTTATAAAAAAGTGAAGTATTTAAGAGAACTGAAAAAAACCTTGATAAAAGAATATGAGATGATAATAAGCGTTAGTAAAACAACAAATTAAATTAATTAAATTAAATTAATTAAATTTCTTATACAAATAATAAAGTGTGTTAAAAAATGATTAAGATTGGAAAAGAATTTTCAGGTGTTCATTATCTCGCTAACGGTACGGTTGATTTATATGAAAGTTTTTTATTGTAAAGATAGAAATTAGTAGTAGCTATACATACATTGATATAATTATCGTCTGAATCAACCTCCCATTCGCAAAAATGCTCGCCTAAAATCTTTCTCAAGTCTGAATAATTTTTTAACAGGTTTTTTTAATTATTTTTTGAAATATTGAATAACTTAGTTAAATTTTTCAAAATTATGAAACAAAAGCAGAAACTTTTTTTAGTGAATTGCAACATAGATCAAGAATATAATTAGGTAATGCGGTACCCAGTGAAACTTTTTCACTTCTATTTTGAAGAGTTTTTGTGAAAATCTTATCCCTACCCCCAATAACCCACAAAATTTTTTAATCAAAATACTTCCAGTGGTTCAGCTTCAGGAGGCATGACCTCACAAAAATGGCGTTTTCGCAAAAATTCTGTACTGGAAAGATTGCTCAATGGATATAATAATATAAGTTACAAAATAACGCACATAACGAACGAAAGCGGCTTTTCTACTTTAATTTTGATTGTTAAGATTGGTGCAGTATTTGTTAAGATATTAATTGCGTTTCTTTTCCGTATAAAAAACTCTTGATTTTTTTGCTACAAACACGAAGTGAAGAAAAAATGTTGAACAAACTTAATCCGGATTTTGGCGGTACATAACACCCAAAAAAACTCTCGTGCGAGCAAAAATCAGTGCACTATGATTTTCACTATTTTATTTTCTCATTAAAAATAATATAATAAAGCATTTTCAACAACTTTATTAAATCGATAATTTCTCAAAAAGATATAAAAAAACAACAACGAAATCACTCTAAAAACAAAAAGTTCGAACATGTTCCGTTTTTATCATTATAACTTTGAATATATAGCTAAGACCATAGATGGGCAGGGGGGGGGGGTGGGGGTTATACCCCCCAAAATTTCGGATTTTGCTGACATCCCTCCCCCCTAAATTTGGGGTACCCGGGGAAGGAACACCCCCCCAAATTCGCCTCGTGGAGAAAATCTTCTTATACTTTAAAATAATGGAATTATTACGGCTTATATGTCATATAAAAAAATGACATTTAAAATGTTTTTTTAAAATTTAATTTCATTTAATAAACTTTATTTACTAATTACTAATCTACTTTATATATATATATATATATATATATATATATATATATATATATATATATATATATATATATATATATATATATATATATATATATATATATATATATATAATATATATATAAAAATATATATATATAATATATATATATATAAATACAGACCTGTGCACTGCCCCCCGGGGTTTAAACGGGGGGGGGGAATTCCAAAACGGGGGGGAACACGGGAGGCAACTTTTTGAAACGGGGGGGCAATAAAACGGGGGGCAAGCAGGGGGAAAACAAGAGAAAAAAGGAGAAAAAAAGAAAGAAAAAGGAAAAAAAGGACAAAAAAAGTGAAAAAAGGTAAAAAAAAATAGGTCTAAAATAGCTTAAAATGCATTGAAATAGGCTAAAAACTGCAAAAATTTCGGAATGATGGCGTCATAATAGGTAAAAAATGGCGTCATAATTTTTGGGTACTTTTTTATTTTTCCGCGGGGGGGGCAATAAAACGGGGGGGGGGGCAAAACCTCCAATAAAGCGGGGAAATTTTCAAACCGTGTACAGGTCTGTATATATTATATGCATACATGGGTGTAGCCAAGATTTCGGAAAGGGGTCCTACCTTGAACAAAATTTCCGAAAGGGGTAAGTCCAGGGGGGTCGAAATCGAAACCCTAAGCGTTATAAAAGGGCTAAAAAAAATTTTCCACGCTTCGCGCGGAGTGTTTATTACCTTGTTTATGTCATATACTTCATTATTTTCTTATTATTCAATAAAAATAAGTCTATAAAACTAAAAAAATTTTTTACAAACAATTTGATACCTTAAAATTTTCGATTTCCAACACATTACAACTGAAAAATGAGTACATTGAATTACAGCTGAGCAATGCAAAGTGCCAGAAAATGTTTTTAAAATTACTTCTAACCTTTAAATATTTATTACCACTATATAACAACAATCTAAAGGGGGTGGGTCCAGCGTGGTCGTATCAAGATTAAAAAACAAAGTAACACAAATTTGGAAGTGAAGATCAATTACAACATTAAGAATGGGGTGGGTCTAGCGTGGTCATACCAAGATTACAAAACAAAGTAATACAAATTTGCAAGTGGAGACTATATAATTAATGGAGCGCTGAGCGAAACGCGAGAAAATTTTTTAAAAATGGTCGTTCTACACCTCCAAACAAATTTTTATTCTTGGCGGCCCAAAAGGGGGGTCTAATCCCAAATTTTTCCCTTTGTCGACCCAAAAGGGGGGTCTAGTCTAGACCCCCTAGACCCCCCTGGCTACGCCCATGTATGTATGTATATAATCTTTAATTAAATATAAGATTATGGATTAAAAAGTTTGTGATACTTGACTTTATATTCAAGACAATAATATTACTATTCTATTATTACATAATTATTAAAAAAACTATGATTTCTCATCTAATTATAAGAATTTATAAACACATTATTATTAAAGGAATTAAAAAATAAAATTTATAAGTTGCAATAAGGTCTGACTTTAATTTTACAGTTTTAAAGCAGGGACGTAACCAGGGGTGGCGGGGGGGGGGCGCCCCCCGCCCCGAAACGGTCAAACACGGGGGCAAAAAGAATAGTGGTTGGGCGGGGGGGGGGGGGGGCGGCCCCCCCCCCCGAAATGGTCGCCAGATAGTAAACTTTGGGGTTTTCAGAGGCTAAAAATTCAAAATTTTCTAGCGCCTCGCTAATCGCTCGGCGCCAAACTATGAAATAAATTTAGTACCACAATTGCCCCCCAAAAACCAAAAATTTTTTCGCTTCGCTTCGTTCAGCGGTCACTTTCTATAGTATACATACATATATCTCGCTATTTTCTTGCCTAATGCTAATGTTATTTCAAAGTTAGTACACTAATTTTTATAAGTAATAATTACTACACAGAAAACAAAACAAACAATCATATTGGTTGATTTATGTACCTTCCCCACCTAAATTTTCCAGCCGCCTATAGCATTGGTTCGGATTTTGTTCATATAGGTAGGTACCCTAAAAACCATGGAGTCGAGATGCTGCTCATAGCTCATGTGCTTTGGTGCTTACAATGTGGGTGGGTCTTAAAAGTCTCTAAATTCCTTTTTTTGTGAAATCAAGGCTCTGCCAATGTCTGCTAATGTAATTTTTACCGCTAAAAACATTAGATAATACGTTATTAGACCAAAAACTGTGTATTATACAGATTTATCTACGTTTATCTCTGCTTTTTAACGTTTTAAAAAATTAAGGGGGGCTCTCACCATTTCGGGGGGGGGGGAAGGGCTTCGCCTCCCCCCCGAAATTTTTTTTGTACTACAATCCGCCCCCTCCCCCAAAATGAAACCCCGGGTACGTCCCTGTTTTAAAGCATTAATTATACGCTTGTTTTACGTTTTTTACGCGTTTTAAACCCATTTTAAGGCAACGCGGAAATATTGGGTAACCCCCCCTCAAAATTTGGGTCTTGCCGGGCACCCCCCCCCCTAAAATTTGACCCCCCCTAAATCCGAGAGGCTGGCCACATATGGTTACGACATTTTATCATTCTTATATGGTTTATAAAACAACTTTAAAGGCTATTTAAATCATATTTGATTGTGTGTTAATCTGAATTATAACTTGAGTTTTAGATAAAAAACTGTGAAGGGTCAAGTAAAAAATGGTAAATTTGAAGGGAGCAATGAAAGAAAAAGTTTTAAAATAACAAAATATTTAATGAAAAATAAAAAATGTATTAACCAGAGCTCCAACTCGATGGAATGCACGCAAACTTAAATTACCAGTATATAACATACATGGGCAAGTTGGTCCGGAGTGGGGGAGCTGGGTTCAACGGTTTAACCCCAAATAAATGAGGGGGAGGGTTAAAATACGAGACTTACCCATATCGTTTTTTTTTCTGGAGTGCATTTTACCCATAGTTTTTTTATTTTGAAGAAAAAATAGGTTAAAAAACGCTAATTTTAGGTCAAAAAGCCCTTTTTATAGCATTTTGAGCTTTTTATTGCTTAAAACATTCATTTTGACCTCAAAACTTAAGTTTGGAGACCCGTTAGACGTCAAAAATTTGGAGGGGGATTAACCTTTTCTTTCCTGCCCCCACTTCTAAGTGGAGGGGGGTTAAACTCCCCATTTCAGAATTTGGGGGGGTTAACCCTGCCCCCAACCCACTCCCCGTGCCCATATATGACCAGTAACCGCCACAACGGTCGCTACTTGCTGAGCAACGTAAAGTATGCATAGATGAAATACCATTGAGCCACCAGAACCGTGCTGACCTTAGGGCAACACCCAATGGGCCTACGGGTACCACCTCCACCTGGTTGCTGGATCTTTTCTTTTGTAGAAATGAATCCAGCTTGGCATGGCTAGAAAAAGGTGGTTGTGCGTCGGCCACTCATGGCAGTTTTCCATCTAGCAAACCAGTGGACAAATAAAGCTCTATTGTGTGTGGAGTTTGTACCACTGGCCTTGCAGGAACACTTATGGCTATGCTGCCCATGTATGACGTTAAATAGTAAGATCAATATCAGGCGACATAAAAAATCCTTTAGACAAAGACATCGGAATGAGTGAACACTGCATGCAGTGAACACTCTAGCGGTAAAGGTTGCCATTGCCAACGTTATGAATGTTAGATGAAGAGTCTCAACCATAAGGGTGAAATTTTTTCGCCCCTCCTGGCTTGTCTTAGCGCCCGCGCCTGCCCTTTGCAAAATCTGCATAGGGAAGATAAGTTTCAGGTAAACAACAACAACAACATGCATAGATGAACAAGGGGGGTTAGAGTGGTGTCCACCCCCCTGGCTTCGAACATTTGCCCCCCTCCCCAGAAAAAAATCCAGATCCCCCTCCCCCCAAATTTTCGAATTTTTTACCCCTGACCCCCTCTAAAATTTGAAATCTGACCCCCCGTCCCCTCTCGAGAAAATTTTGAGTACTTTTTATACTTAATTTTCTTCCAAAAACGTGAATTTCAAACACAAATGCATGTTTTTACACCCTTTTTATACCAGAATATCGTTTTCACCCTTTTTATACCAGAATATCGTTTTTTATTCAATAAAATGTAGCATTGTCTTATAAAAAACTATTATTAAACCTTTAATGGTTTAAGTATTTTGCTTCGGACATTGGACCCCACCTGACACCTCTCTATATTTCAAAATCTTCCACCCTGGGTCGACCCTCCTTGAAAGCTAGGAGAGGTTCGACTCCCCCCCCTCATAGATTTTAAAATGTCATTTACCCGGGGTAAACACCCCCCTTTGCTTCGATGACCGTGTTTATCTATGAAAGTATACCTGACAAATCATTTCCGTCACTTCGTTTTTTAGCAAAAAATCAAGGGGTTTTTGTACGGGAAACGCAATATCTCAACAATAATACAATACAAATCTTTACAATCCATGTATTAAATTAAAGAAGAAAGTGGCTGCTTTTCTTTGCGTGTATCATTTGAAACTTAATTTTTTATACCCATCGAGCAATCTTTCAAGTACAGAATTATTGAAAAAATGCCATTTTTGGGGTTCATATCTCCTGAACCATTGGAGATATTTTGATGAAAAAATTTTTGTGGGCTATTAGGGTAGGCTAAGGTATTCATCAAAAAAAATCATCAAAATCGAAGACAAAAGTTTGACTCGGTCGGTACCCCACCTTTAAAGAAGCAAAAAATATATTTAGTAGACTGCGCTATTTTATATTTATCCCGATGCATAATCCTGGTAAAAATTAAGGTAATTTTGCCAAGATAGTCAAGAGCAGTGTGAAAAATTCTACCTCTGGGGAGCTTTGAAAGAGAACTTGTAGATGGAATTACAAGTTTAAAAACCGCATTAGAGCAGGGAGGGTTGACTGACACAACGCATCCTGTTCTAATTAACATTTTCTTTCAACAATATATACATGTTGTTTTTTTTAGTATAGATTCTTAACTTTTTTTATACAAAAAATTAACTAACTTCTTCTTCATGTTCAATAGTTTCCCAGTTGTCAGCAAGTTCGTCCTAAAAATAGTTTATTACAGCTGAGAGGATAAAAAGTGCTGAAATCAATATTAAAAAGATTTTATGAAAGTGTGGGAATAGAAGGGTCTGAGTAGGAGGGGGGGGGGTGTCAGAATTTAAAATCTAGAGGGGGGTCAGGAGTAAAAAATTCGAAAATTTGGGGGGAGGTGGGCCCCTGGATTATTTTCTAAGAGGGCCAACAAAATTTAAAGGCTATGGAGGTGGTGGACCCCACCCTACCTACCCCCTTGTTCATCTATGATTACAATGGAAGAGATCGGCGCGGTTTTGAACCGTAAGCCATAGCCCATTATAATCGCATAACCCAAAAAGGTGTGATATCATACATAATGGGCGATTTCAAAAGTTTGCCATTAGAATGCAATAGACCGGTGCGGTTTTTTATACCGGAATTGCACATTTTTTGATATAATATATTTTGGGTAAAATTTCTAACTACCTCATGCTCATGCACGGTCTAAACACGTTTTTCTAAATTAAAAATGAGACTATGTGACTGTTTGTTGTATGCTATTTTGGCAAAGAGTTCTATACAGTTACTTCGGGTGTGTCTTCTTTGGTGGGTGCTGGTTCCGTGGGCACGGCTGCAACTTCAACAGTTAGTGACTCTACGGGTGAAGTGGCGTTTTGACCTGGCTTTTGCCGATTTTTTTGCCTTTGTTTTGTATAAACAGGCTTTTTACGTTCCCCTTCTTGTTGCAGTCCAGGTATAACAATGCCTAAAAAGCATAGCATTATAAGTAAATGTAGGTATGTATAACTATAGCCGCCAGTATAGCCGAAGCTTTATAACCGCCCAGTACAAATGCGAAACGAAACGTAATGGTATTAGAAACAGGTGTGAAGTTTTTTCAGTTTAAAAAAATTAAGAAAAAAGGCTTAAAAATACTTATTGTCATTTAATTAATTTAGGTAAAGAATGATAGTATATCATTTTTTTTCAAATTTATTATGTTTGCGGGAATGAAAAATCGGGAATGTTCGTCCCCTTTCGCTGTTTTCTACATATTCAAATATTAACACAAAAAATAATTAAATGTTAGTAAATACCTTGAGCTTACCTTGAGCTGCCAATTGGTCCAGCTTTGCTTGATTTCTGGCGCGTACCTCTGGTTTAACATAGGTGCCTTTTCTTTTTTCTTCAGCGATTGCTTGTTTTTTATTTAATTTTCTTTTTTCGAGTCGTTCTTTCTCTAGACGAGCCTATAATGTTACATAATTTTTCGACCTATCTTTTATACAAAATACACGACTTACAAAACATTTATGTACAAACAAATAATCATCTCTTTCAAATAACCATTTAACTATATTTTATTGTAATAGAAGGAAAAGGGGGAGGTAGAGGTATTTATAAGATTAAATTCATATATATAATTGACGTATAAAAAACCCAATTATACTTAATAAAAAATTTTTAATTCTTAATACTTAACTGTAAATTCGTCAAAATACCATAATTCGCGTAGAGAAACAACAAAAGTACAATAACACCTTTTTTACCTTAATTCTCCCACAAAAATTAAATAACCAACTTCAAAATAGTAGATTGGTTATTTTATGAATTGTATTTTGTATTATTACATGACAAAATAACCCACAAACAACTAGAATCGGTGCCACATGCGTGATCATGGTGTTTAAACTTTAAAATTAATATTAACAACACGCTTGGTCAAAAATAAAAAGATTTATAACCTTGCGAATAAACTGAAAGTAGTAGGCACCGTATCAAAGGCGTAGCCAGAAGTGAGGAGGGTTATGGCCATACATGGGCATAGAGGGGGAGGTAAGGTGGGGTCGAAATTTCGGACCTCTAGCCTTTCGAAAATTTCGGAGTCTAGAAAAAAATCTAGCTCCCCTTCCCCCAAAATTTTTAAATTTTTACACCCTAAGCCTCTCTGGAACTCTAAATTGACCATCAACCCCCCCCCTTCCGAGTCAAATTTTGGGTACGAATTCAGGTCCAAAGTTTACTGTGACCACAAACACGGCTTTGTAGTAAAAAACAGTACTTTTGTAGTCTTTTTATACATAAATAGCCTATTTTAGTATTTAAATTTCTATATTAGTGCTAAAAACTAAAATAAATTAAATGGTTTAATATTTGTTTGGAAACCAGACCCCCTCTGACACTCCTCTGGACGTCAAACTGGTCTACCCCAGGTCAGGTCGGTCGACCCCACCCTCCCCCCCTAAAAAGCTAGGGGGGTTTTATTGCATTTTTGAGCTTTTTATTGCTTAAAACACTCATTTTGATCTCAAAAATTATGTTTGGATGCAGTTAAAAGTGATTTTAAAGACATTTTTTTCTTTATTTTTCCAAAATTAGGGTGGTTAGTTAACCTTTTCTTCCCCCCCCACTTCTGAGTGGTGAGGGGGGTTAAACCGCACCATCTCAGAATGTAGGGGAGTTAACCTTCCTTCAACCCCCTCCGTGCCCATGTATGATGCAACCCCCCTTTCAAAATCACGCCTACACCCCTGCACTGCACCGTATGTTTTTAAATTGAACTTAACTTTTTGGAATTAGTTTTTAATCATTAATTAAACTAAAGTATTTTGATAACATTTGAGATGTTTTGGTAATAAAAATTATTTTAAAGGATTACTGATCAAAAATCCAACTTTTTTTCTTTATTTCAGAAAAATGAATTTTTTTGCAAAAAATATGAGGATTAAAAATGGTAGGTATTTTATAGGAAACATTACTTTTTCTTCTCTCTCTTTTTGCAACTGTTCCAGTCGTTTTTGCTCCTCGATTTCTTTCTGTCTCTGAAGCTCTTCTTCCTCTTGTTTTTTTCTTAAGGCTTCTTTTAATGCTTCTATCTAACAATAAATTAAAACAAATGTTGAAGTGCAATGATAAACTTGCTTCAGTTTCTTAGGCTTCTTTTCCTTTAAAAAATGTAAAAACTTAAGCAAGCCATTTTTCCGTATTATAATTCAGTCAAGTGTCAACGTTGGTATTATTTATTTCCTGTCCACGATCACGATGGTAAAAAAAACTAAATTATTTTTAAAAATGAATAAAGAATTTTAAAATAATACGAAGGATTTATTACTATTTGCAATAATTTTAGGATAGCTAAAACCAAAATGAAATTAAAAAAATATTTTACTAAACTAAACCAATAAAATAATTACTGATAAACTGCGCACGTACTTCTCAAGACAACCCGCGGTAAAAATTTAAATGTTTTTTAAGAAAATTTAAGATAAAAAAAGTACATAAAATTTTCTTAAAGGGGGAAGGGGGTTAGAATTAAAATTTCAGGGATATAAAAGCCTAGGTTTTTCTTTAGCGGAAGAGGGGGCTAAGTTTAAGGCTACGAGGCGGTGGACGTGGACCCCCCCCCTACCATACCCCTTTTTAAATGCCAGATACCTTCCTTCTACTTATTCAAAGTTTAGCTTCTTATCGTATTCCCAGTATACTATGAACGCTATAAAATACAAAGAGATTTTTAAATATAGTCCCCATGAAATTTTTAGACGTTGGCGGTCATATTTTTTTGAGAAATAATCCAGAATTTCGGTCGGCTGCCCGCATGGGTTCGGTTGAGGGTAGGCAGGCACGTAACCAGGGGGGGCGGGGGGGGGCGGCCGCCTCCTCCCCCGAAACAGTCGGACGGGGTAGAGGAAATAAGGAAAGTGGTTGGGCGGGGGGGGACGGCCACCCTCCCCCCGAAATGGTCACCAGATGGTAAATTTGAGGGTTTTCAGAGGCTAAAAATTCAAAATTTTCTATCGCCTCGCTAGTCGCTCGGCGTCAAACTATAAAATAGTTTTGCGACCATAATTGACTTCCAAAAAGCAAAAAAAATTTCCGCTTCGCTCAGCGATCAAGTTCCATAATATGCATATTTCTCGCTATTTATTTTGCCTAATATTATTGAAAAAAATACATTAATTTTAATAAACAATAAGTTATACACATCAAGCAAAACAAACAAGCATATTTGGTTGATTTGTGTATATACCTTTCCCCTTCCTAAAATTTCTAGCCGCCCATAGCAATGGCTCGATAATTTTTTCCAAATAGGTGCCTAAAAACATAGAGATACCGCTTATCTGTTTTGGTTTACTGTTTGGGCGTAGCCAGGGGTGAAAAGGTCATTAAATCTTTTTTTGTGAAATCCAGACTCTGCCAATGTTTGATAACGCATTTTTAACTAAGAAAACAGTTTTTACCGCTAAAAACATTAGAACTAACGTTATTAGGCCAAAAACAGTGTATTATACAGCTTTATCCAGACCTGTGCAAGCCACCTCCCCGGTAGTTTATCGGGGGGGGGGGGCCACGGCCAAAACGGGGGGGGGGGCAATTTTTTTTGAAACGGGGGGGGGGACAATAAAACGGGGGGGGGGGCAAATCCTCCAATAAAACGGGGGGCATTTCCAGACCGTGCACAGGTCTGCTTTATTAACGTTTATCCTTGCTTTTTTAACTTTTTCAAAAATTAGGGGTGGGGGCTTCGCATCTCCCCCCAAAATTTTGGGGGGGGGGGGGGCACCCGGAGCCCCCCCCCCCCGAAATTTTTTTGTACTGAAATTAACCCCCCCCCAAATGAAACCCCGGGTTCGTACGCCCTGAAGGTAGGAAGGGGTCCATATGTTATTCTGGGATTAAGATTGCGTTTCTTGATCTCAAATTTTTACCTGTCTTACTCCCTGACCTCTCATCTCCTCAATCCGCTGTGTTTAAGTCTACTGAGGTTAATAGGGCGCCCTGAATCAACGAGTGCCAGTTTTCTTTGTTGAGGGCCTGAAACCATCACCCTTTCTAATGTGCGAGGTTATAATCTCAAAAACGTATTTTTATCTCAAAATAGTTTCTTATGTATTTTTAAGCTAAGAATGTATTTATGAAAATTTTAAGCTGTTGTCTGATAGAAACGCTAAAGTACGTCAAAACTTACAGCAGCTTTCTTTTTGCTGACTTTTTTTGGCTTTCCATCTTCTTCTGGAGCGGCTTCTTCCCCTTCTTTTTCTTCCGTTTTGCCTAAAAATAGCCTAAAAATAAATTTTTATACAGCAAATTAAGATGTTGTAACCTATTTTATAATTGACTAAATAAAAAGATTTGTGTTTTGAAAAGTGGTTAAATTTAATTATTTTAGTAAATTTCATTGTTATTCTAATGCAAAATAAACGCTGAAATCTTTAAGGAGATTACCTTTCTTTTTTCGATCTCGCTTCTTTTTCTTTTTAGTATCTTTTTGCTCTTCTTCTTCATCACCAAGATTTGTTTACGTATATCGAGCAAAGGCGTGAGCTGCGTGGAAGTAGCTTAATGTTAAGAGAAACCAAATATGCTTTTGTTCTGCGGTGTGAGAACACTGTAAATCCGGTTTAAACCGGTATTTACAGACATTTATTTATTTTACAGATTTTTGCGCCTAACTTATTCCTTTGGCATTTTCGTAAACTGTCATTGCTACCAATGGACTAGTGTTGTAAAAAGTTACTTTTGATTTTACTTAAAGTAATAAAAGTAACGGATTTTGAATTATTTTATTTTTACTTTTACTCGACTTTTGAAATTTCAAATTATTTACTTTTACTCTTACTCGACTTTCGAAATTTCAAATACTTTTACTTTTACTCTTACTCGGATTTTTCACTGCAAATATTTGAATTAATTTAAGTAAAACTTGGTGTTTTCAATGGGTAGATTCCCTATGGGCTTGTTGTAAAGTGAATTGCAGAAGATAATTTTTTAAGCCGCTAACACGCTGAGAACCATTTATTTTGACCATAAAACTTATTAAAATGATAATTTTATACATAAAATTACCAAAAGTAGGACTTTGGATGTGGAGTTCTGGAGCTCCAAAAACCAGTGTTTTTTTACATCTTCAAAGAATTTACATTTATTATACTTTTGTTATACTTTTACTCTTATTTTTACTTAAAAAAATAGGTGTTACTTTTACTTTTACTCTATTTAAATAAAATTTTGACCATTACTTTTACTTTTACCTCAAGAAAATCACAAACTACTCTTACTCAAATTACCCTTACTTTACTTAAATTAAAATTTTTCAAATAACTTTTACTTTTACTTAAAATAATCCAAAATCAATACTTTTTACAACACTACAATGGACCAAGGTCACGTAAGAAGTATTAGAGCTGTTTCGAAGTACATACGCAATCCGTGCCCTTAATTTTTGGTTTGGAAAACCTATAAAAAAAACTACCGAAGGTACTATTACTGAAATGAACATCATACGGAATGACCAATCAGCTGCGCGCCAACTGTATTGACATGCAAATTAAACCACACCGTATTCAAATTATTGCTTATGTGACTTTGGTTGATTCAGTTAAGGCTGGTTCATACTTAAGCCAAAATGCAGCCTTTGAACAAAGTCCAAAGGACAATTTTCGAAAAATCGAAACTTCCTTTGGGCGTTGGTTTTGGTCGAAGTATGAGTGCTACTTGAAACATTGTTCTTTAGAATGTCCTTTAGACTGTCCTTGGACTGTCAGGACAGTCCAAAAGGTCCAAAAAGCAATCTAAAATGTCAAATAGACGTTACGGCTGTGTTTGTCCTTTGGACAATGTCCTTTAGATATTTGTCCTTTAAATTTTGTCCAACGAACGTTTTGGCTTAGCTTTTAGACAAATCAAAAATGCCAACACCGATGTATAAAATAATGCTGTTTGAAAAACAGCTTTCTTGTTATTCTAAACTTAAGCTTAAACACTGTTAAGCTTAAGCTCTAACTAAAATGTTTATGTTTAAAGTTTTAAATATATTTTAAACATTTTAATACTTTAAGGTCTTTAGTTGATTTTATTAGCTTCGATTTTCCCTATCCTGGTATTAAAGAAATGGCAACAATAATTTTTCAAACTATATTTCCTTAAAAACTTATAAGTTTTCAAGTGACAGTTTATTTATAACTGTTTGCAACACCAAAAAATTACAAGATTCGTTATTTATGTTTTGTTCTTGTATCTCTGTTTAAATTTTCTATTTTGATAATAAGTTTAAGAGAAGTTTAGTTTTTTTTATTTGCTCGATTAATTAATATCCTTGATTTATACCAGATTGATTTTTTTTAAATTTAATGAATTTTTAATGTTTGAACGATTGATAGCTTTTATTAAGTGAGAAACAAGTGTTTAATTTTAATTTGATTTTTATCGTATACTGTTTTTTTATAAATACTTTTATTTCTTGACTATTTAATACTGTAATTTAAAAAAAAAATTTAAGTCCCCCCTTCTACGGAAGGTCGCTTCACCCTTTCTGCTCCCCCCACCCTTCTCGTTGTGACGTGGTTCGTTCTATGATATTGAGCTGTTGGTATTTTTATTAGCGTCCGTATTATGTATGTTTGCTCACCTTTTTTTATAAAGGCTTAAAATTTTTATTTATTTACATTTGAATGTGACCTAATGAATCAATATATTGTTGCTTTGAGAACATAAAAGAAAATTGAGCTCTATGTTATATTTTTGCTGAAAATATTTCTCTAATGTTATATATAAAACGTTTTATGTGCAAAAAAACTATATCATTTTTATTTTTCTTGCTATCTTGAACTCTAGGTTTTAAATATTAAAAAAGTACATATTTGGGTTTCGTATTTGAATTTTATTCAAATTTGTTAACGATTTACAACGTGTTAACTCTTAAATCTTCGGAGTTTTTAGGCTGAAACTAAAATAAATTTCGCTTGGAGCTGAGAATGAATAGCAAAATTAAATAACCGCACAGAAATTTTTTTAAAACCTTGGTGTTATTTTATAAAAATTTTCTTAACTGCTTACACTTTATAATGAAAAATTGAGTCGTACTAAAGGTTTCCAGCAACGAAAATTTTAAATCAATCATACTCACAGCAATCTTTGACAAGCGCGAAATCGCCACTTTTTCAAATTTATAGTTGTTTCTTAACATACAAATATAACCTTCTAATTGAAAAAGTGGCGATTTCGCGCTTGTCAAAGATTGCTGTGAGTATGATTTTTTCAATTGACATTTCATCAAACTAAAAAAAATGCAACAGTGCTGTGTGATTAGATCAATGTATAAACAAATCATTATCATATCGTAGAAATTTTTATTTAGTGAGCAGCTGGCCAAACCAAATGCAAATTTCCTATAGTCCACATAATGTCCATCTCAGACTAGTCTACATCTTTTCTGTCTAAACATACGCCCGGGGAAAAATCGCCCCTTTTTCCTGCTCTATTCTTAGAGCATTTTTCAAGGCTAGTAATGAAAGATTGAGTCGTACTAAATGTTTCCAGCAACGAAAATTTTAAATCGAAACCAAATTAGGTTGTTTTTCCTCTCTTAACCTTGTTTGCACTTTTTTCACTAAAACATTCGCATATTTTACAAAAACTTGACTTTATAATGGGACAAGAAACTTGTTTGTAATTTTTACAAACTGTTCGGGAAAAATAAAATTAATTGTCCGCGGGGGGAATCGAACCTTAGACCTTTGCATCTACCAGTAGGCCAAATCGACAACTGGAATGTATGAGAAAATGAGGCTTTATAAACAATAGTTTTGTTCGTAAAAGTTTCAAACAACATTGTAATTTTTACCAACGCTGATTTATTTGAACACGACTTTTCGCAAACAAAATTAAGAGTACTGTATTCGGTTAAAATAGTTTTTCGTTGGGGGATTTTTCCAGCCCGTCCAACTATCGACTGGCGCTTTTTTTATAAAGTATAAAAAGCACCATTAAGTGTTTATACCTTGTAAATAAACAAAAAAATCAACAGAATTTAGTCATTAATGTCCTGTGCGATTTTGCCCGTCGCGTTTTAAGCTGTTTTCACAGCGGGTGCATGTGCTTCCGCTCATTATTAATTGAGTTTTTTTAGATAAAAGTTTATAAATGTTAAAGTACCGTAATCCGGTGCACATTGGTCACACCTATTAGGAAAATTTGCCCTAAAATAATTTTTCAGTTTTAATTTATAACAATAAAAATATGGGAGAAAAATTCTATTTCAGTTTCAGAGAAAAATTTTATTTCTGATTTCAGTTTTGAAAGCATAATATAATTTTAAATCTTGGTCATTTTTATGAGGTTATATACCATCGATATATATTCTGAAACCACGGTTTTTTTTGTTCGTTAGAATACTATTAATTAAGTAACAAATTGAGTATATACTAATATGATTTTTAAATTTCGTCCCTATTACAGAAGTTATGGCTGCGTTGGATAGAAAAGTTCATTGGAAAATGTTTTACAGTAAACTTTATTCTACTTGATTTTTTTTGAATTTAATTTTAAAGTCCCCATTGAAAAAGAAACTTGGCACTAAGATTATTATTGTGACGTACTTATTTCCAAATTGGAGAATTTCTTTGGATATCCTCCTAATTAAAAATTAAAACACCAATTTATAGATAATCATATAAAAACAGATTTAATAAAGACAGATTTTAATAAAATTTTGCAGAAAATAAGTCGAGCTAGTCAAAAGCTTAATTTTTTATTTAGTTTAATTGCGACCAGTAATAAATGAATAGGACTATTTTTTACGAAAAAATAGACTATGTGTGTGCTATGTATTATTATTATTATTTTTCTGATATTTTTGAATTCACCACTTTTTTCTACCGTCTGAAACTGAAATTATTTTTAAAAACTAGGTTTTAAGCTTAGAAGAACTAAAATAGTCTATTTAGATGGTTTTTCAAATTAAAAAATCTAAAGAAACGTTGAGTATTAAACACACTGCACTTAAAAAACGACAATATAACCAGCTTTGGTTTTTTGCCGAAAAAATAGTTCTATTCATTTCGTCGTCACTTCGGCAAAATGAGCCACTGCCATTATAAAATACGCGTGACTAACTGTGACTTATTCTATAGTTAATAGTGTCCTGTTTCGAATTCATAATAAGTCACAGTCGCATATATTTTATACGAACTGTGGCTCATTTTGCCGTAGTAGCAATTTTTTATTACTAGTCAGAATTAAGCGAATTGTAAAACTTCTTTTTAAGGACGAATTGATCTCCGATGAACGTGAAGATCGCAATTTTTTTAGCTCCTCCCACTTTCGATCACTCGGAACAAAACATATAGCCTCGATTCACCAATATTACACAATCGCCATTTAGGGACCTTAAATTTCTAATGTGACAGAACTCCTTTCATCAAATTTCACTCACCATATTTGATATTTCTGCTTACTGTTCTTTTTTAAAGGAGCACTGTCACAAATCAAATTCCTATAACGCCCAAACGGGACTGCTCCTTTAATACTGAACCGATTCAGCTGAAATTTAAAAATGTTGTAGCCTTGTAGTGGAGCACTCTAAATACCAAAGTTGAGTTAGGTAGGTTTGGTATTAAAGGAGCAGTTCGGTTCGGGCGTTATAGGAATTTGATTTGTAATAGTGCTCTTTTCAGAGCGGCGTCGATCGATATGTTGGGCGTTTGATATATTCAGACCTGTGCACGGTCTTAAAATGTCCCCCCCCGCTTTATTGGAAGATTTGCCCCCACCCCCGCGAAAAATGAAAAAGTACCCAAAAATTATGACGCCATTTTTTACCTATTATGACGCCATCATCGCGAAATTTTTGCAGTTTTTAGCTTATTTTAATGCTTTTTAAGCCATTTTAGACCTATTTTTACATAAATTTCGTCTTTTTTGTCCCTTCTTTCCCTTTTCCTTCTTTTTTCTCCCTTTTTTCACTTTTTTCTTTCTTCCATGCTTGCCCCCCCCGTTTTATTGCCCCCCCCCCCTGTTTCAAAAAATTTGCCCCCCGTACCCCCCTGTTTCGGAATTGCCCCCCATAAAACCCCGAAGGGGCAGAGCACAGCTCTATATATTTGGTAATTTTTTTGTGTTTTTGTCAGGACTTATTCTAACGTCTAATATTCGGCTGTAATTTGCGGCTTACAAAGAAAAACGTTTTATTATTATTTTTTTTTTTGAAAAATAACAAACAAACAAGTTTTTGTTTCCATCTTTTGGCATCAGTAAACGTCGTTCCGTTCTTATAAAACAATTAGCTCCTATTATATTTTGTTACATACTGCTGATAGACCTAGTCAATGCTTTTATAGAAGATTCTTTAAAAAATGTTATCACATATTGTTTTGTAAAAAACAAATTGATCTGGGTTTTTAACCTCAACAAAAATAACACATCCATAAAGCGGAGCGTTTTTGGTTTAAAGTTGAAGCGTTTAATCGAATTAATTCAATTATAACATAAACAATAAAGCGAACGTAAAGATTATACACAAAAAAATTTATAGGTTTTTAAATTAACGATATTAGTTATAATAATTGAAAATTTTAAAAGCGGAGCGTTTTTGGTTTAAAGTTGAAGCGTTTAATCGAATTAATTCAATTATAACATAAACAATAAAGCGAACGTAAAGATTATACACAAAAAAATTTATAGGTTTTTAAATTAACGATATTAGTTATAATAATTAAAAACTTTAGGTTATAATTTGGGTTAAAAATTTGGGTTTTAACAATATTTTTTTTATTTTGGAAAAAAATATCAAAAAATTACTATTTGCTTATTATTACTGATTTGTAATACAAAGCAAAAAACCGCATTACGCCTAAATATTAGGAAACATTTTTGGCGATATTTTGCAAGATCATATTTTGATTAAAGTCCAAGTTTGAGAAATTTTTTAATTAAAAAGGTGAATAAATCATTTTAATACAAATATGTATAATATTTAAATGTCAATGTAAAAAAATAATTTATGGCCGAAAATAATTACTGTTTTCCGAATTAAAATTTACAAAATGATGGATGGGGCAATTCTATGAATTTTTGATCAGTTAAGAAATATAGTTTAAAAAAATACAAAACTAGATTTACATTCGCAACAGTTTCAAAAAAGGATAATAGTTAATAAAACCCATAAAATCAAAAAATAATAATAGTTGATAAATTTGCAAATATTTTAATATCTATATTTGTATTTATGCAAAAATATTAAAAACATTTAATGTATTAACCCAAATTATTAATTTTAATGACCGTTAGTCGTGGTACAGCAGTGACCACCGTATTTCGTCAGGGTAGATTTTTCTGTCTAAAACTCGTCGTTACGACGGCAAAATGAGTCACTGTCATTATAAAATACATGTGAATGTGACTCATTCTTTAGTTTATAAGGTCCTGCCTGATTCAAATTTAAAATAAGTCAAAGCCACATATATTTTATACGAAGTGTGGCTCATTTTACCGTAGTAACGACGAACTGTTCGCTGCGCTATAAAATTATTCTCTTTCCGCAGAGCCGCGTGAAAGAGCGCGCCTTTCGCTGCGCTTAATAATTTGTCATAAGTTTGTATGAGGATTTGTTCAGAATTGCAAATTCGAAAATACTGAAATGAAACTGTGAAAAACAAACGAACTTATGGTTGAATATTATATCTGATTGATCTTGTAAAATTGTACGGGTGACATTGGAAAAACCAATAAAAATTGGGCGGTTATTACGTTTAGTTAAAAAAACGATTTGAACCGCAGAACTTTTAATTTTCTTGTTTTCACAAAATATACAAAAATTCTACAACTTTAGTAAATAAAAAACTAGTATATTTGTTTCAAATTAAGCAATTTAAAAAACTATTTGTAAAAAAAGTATTTTAATTTTTAATATTAAACCGCTTTTTGCTCAAATTTCTTTAATTGCTTAAGTTTTAAATAGTCGATTCAATATACTGCAATTTATTGAGGTCAGCTAGGTTTGATTATTCAACTGTGTGAATTTCTAAATAGATTTTTATTGAATTATAATAAAAAAGGGTTTCTAGTGCGCGCTCAAAATTTCTTTTGTTTTAATAACCTTAAATTTTTCAGATTTAATCTTATTAATTTTATTTTTAAAAAAACGTTGATTAATTTTCTAAATACTGAACTTCAAAGTTTCTAAATTTAATCTGATAACGTCAAAACCATTTAAATTTTTAAAATTTAAATGGAATTTCCAAATTTTGTTTCATTGACTCACCGGAAAAACCATTAAATTCAACCGCAGTTGTCCATTTTGTTTTCAACAAACATGTTTGTAACATATTCTATTGCATAGAAAGTTGCAAATACAAAACTATTATGCATTTCGTTTCGTTCTACTGTTATTTTATTTTTGGAAAAATTCAAATTTACCTACTATATTTCTTCCTGCTGTACTAAAGCACTTTTTTAGAGTATTCAAAAATACCAATAAAAATGGTATATTTCACAAGATTCTGCGTTTTTTTCGTTGATTATGTCATCCCGTTATAAATTAAAAGAAGAACTGTACAAGCCACGCTATATCCGCCTTTAGAATCTTTGCTGTGATTGAATTCGAGATGGAAATCAAATATAATCTCCCACGCGTCTTATTTTTATTAAATTAAATATAGTAGTAATTGAATAGGTTTTACGACATGAGAATGGATTAAAAATTTAGTTCAAGTATTTTTTTAAATCCGTTTTGCTTTGATAAGAAGACTATAATTTCGGTATTATTGTAATGATTGAAAAGCTTATAAATTACATAAAGAACCATCCTATTTTACGGATGATGAATCTCAAAAAAAGGAAGAAACTTAGGGTTATTGTAATGATTTTTTTTAGTTTTTAGAAAAAGTAGATAATGTGATTTTCGCAATTTAGCAAAGTGTCTTTTTTATCGAATTATTTTAAGTGAAACTTTGTGTTCTTTTGTTTTATGTAAAAAGGTTGTCAATTGACAAAAACATTTAATTAAATTTTAGTTATCGTATGGTATCTGACTTAATTTAAGCCAGGCCTTAATTTCGGCCACCAATTTAGGGTGTTAGAAAACTGGTTTATTTTTAAAACACAAAAGAACTAGCACAAAAGTAACTGGATTAATGTTGAATAAAGTGTTTTTGCAAAAGTTTTTTTTTCGTTATTCTACATTATTAACATTTTCATATAAAAAGTGAATTTTTTGTGATTTTCTTAATTTTTGCTTTGTGTTTAAACTGCATCAAATTTAGAACAAAGCACTATATAACCTTAAAATATCTTCTATTTACGGCTCAAAATTGGTAATTTTCATGTTTTGATATTTTCTTCAAAATCACTTTGCAATGCGTTTAACTAACTGCGCATTTTAAGATTCCGTTAATTTCGGCCACTTTAAAATTTAGGTGAAAGAACCTGCAGTTTTTTGTTGTTTTTAAATATCATATTACTACCATATTTATAAAGAATTTTTTTAGCTTGTATGACTTTTTTGACGGATTTTTAAGCCAAAAAAAATTCAACAAAAAATACAGGTTATTAAAACTTGTTTTTTAAGGGTTTGACATAATTATTTAAAGTCTTACTAATAACTATTAAAGTTTGCGAACAGGAAAAAATTAAGTTATATGTAATATGAACATTACCTAAGGATAAATTTGCAACCTTTAAAAATTTTTATTGTTCGTTTTGGCAATAGTTACAGCCAGTTTTTTCTAGGTGGCCGAAATTAATGATTCGCGCCTTAATTTCGGCCACTATAAAAACAAAACTTTAAACCTCCACTGATCTTTAAGTGTAACAGAAATTTTAAAATTTTGCACTGGAATAACAAAAATAGCTATCGTTTGATTTTTAGACCGAATTTTGGGTCGATTGGAAAAACAGAAAAAAACTTATCCAAAAAAAAAATAAAAAAGTGGTCGAAATTAAGTCAGTTACCCTATACTCTTTTTTATTACTCGAAATTTTTTTTCTGCCGGTTTTTCAATTTAACGAACCTTCGGCTTTTCCTCGGCTTTTTTACAATTCGTCATGTTTCATAAGAAAGAAGAAAACGTCGTTACTCTGACATAAAGAGTCACAATCAGTATAAAATCATCGTGACTTTGACTCATTTTGTTTAGATAAATTGTGTGTTAAGATATAAAAAGAGTCACAGTTACGAGTATTTTACGACGCATCTGGCTCATTGTGTCAGAGTAACAACGAAAAGGTTATGGGATGTTATTTTAAAAAACTTATTGATAAGAACTTAGTTAATTATAGATGTTAAAACGTTTATTGTCCACATAATATACACAAAAGCTTTCGACCTGATCGTCGGTCATCATTATATTCCTATTAAATTATAAAAAAAAAATTGTGTAATAATTAAAATTAAAAAAAAATTAATTCAATAAATAGAATTAAGACTAAGCAGAAAAAATGCAAAAAATGCAAATTTTTCAGAGCACGAAAACTCTCATAAGCAAGTTATATACTTTTATATTTTAGTTGTATTTTTTTAATTTTAATCTGAGCTTTATAAAATTTAATGAAAAATCCTTGGTTTTTTCAAGTAGACCTATTATTAAACACTATTATTAAAACACCTTTTGAAATTTTTTAATGGTGTTAGCGCCATTTTTCATATTTGGTATTAAAATCAACGCGAAATTTTCATTTTGTTCAGTGATGTGCCTTCTCTGAAATAATTTGCTCCGGAGATTCGGATTTGTCCCTTATAAACGTGGTTTTTAGAATTTATTATTTATTTATTATTTATTTATTTTAGCTAAAATTTGGACAGAGTCCAAACTTTAGCTAAAATAAACAAATATAATTCTTTAAAACGTCAAATAAATCCTAAGCGAATCTATAATTGTGAAATTCAAATGACGAAAAATAGTAACGCTCAAAAAAGTTTTTTATATAATTTGTGCAAAATTTTATATTATTTTGATATTTTTGTAACAAAAACAAGAAGATTTTAATTATACCGTACTTAGGTTTGATCAAAGTACGGTATAATTAATAGGTTCTTGTCACTGAAAAAATACAAAAATAATACGAAACTTTACAAAATTTATAAAAATCTTTTTGAACTTAAATTTCACAATATAAATTTGTTTAGGATTTATTCGACTTTATTGCGGCTAAAATAAAGAATCGAAATCGATCCGTTTCAATTTGAAATATATGAGTGCTAACCCTAAAGCTCCGCCCTTTAAAGGTGCAGTATACTAATTCGTGGTGTATTTTTTGTTGCTTTTTTTAATTATTACCAATCAATGTATCAGGCTAAACTGCGAAAAAACTTGTACCACACCAAAATTAATTCCTAACGGTTAACGTGTTATTAGCAAGAATACCGTTTGGTTATTTTGAATTTTGTTTTTTATACACCACTTTTGAAAATAAAGCATTTTTTACAAACGGCTATCAATAAAACTTAGCTGAACTTACGCTGGGGTACCAAAAGACTTAAGTTTAAAATTCGGTTCAATTTTGATAAGTATTAAACGAAAACTGTCTTTTAAAAAACCTATTATATCTCAAAAATGATGTTTGGTGTTTGATGTATGGTGTTCTTTACAACTTTTTTTTATATTACAGAATTTAAATTAAAAAAAGCGAAATGTTTTTTATACGATGTTCAATTTTTTAAAAAATAAAACTTTAACTAACTGGTTATACAAGAATAAAAGCAAACAAAAAAACATACACACACCAACTGTAAAAACAACTAAAATATATTTTTAAATTGGCAGTATTTATTTGAAATTTTTTGAACTTGAACTGAACCAAATTTAAAACTTAAGCTTTTTAGTATCCTAGCGTATTTTTGTTAAATTTATTAATATCTGTTCAGCAAAAATGCTTTATATTGAAAAGTGGTGTATAAAAAACAACATTTAAAATAACCAAGCGGTATTCTTTTTAATAACTTTTCAACCGTCGGGAATTAATTTTTGGTGTAGTACATTTTTTTTCATTGTGACCTGATACATCGATTAATATTAATTAGAAAGCAATAAAAATATACCATAAACTAGTATACTGCACTTTTAAAAAAGCAATTTCATGTTTATTTAAGGTTAAAATATGTTCTAAGTTTGTCTACATATGCGCTTTTGTTGAAACGATTTTAATTAATTTAAAAAAATTAAAAGTTAAATTTAGTTTGAAAAACTATAAAACTAAAACAAAAAGTTAAATTTAATTAAATTCAGTAAAAAATTTAACAAAATAAACTATGGCATCAATCTTATAAAATTATTACTAAAATATTGCGGAACTCCAAATAAACAGCGCTCCGGTTTGCTCCGTAAATTCAGTAAAAAATTTAACAAAATAAACTATGGCATCAATCTTATAAAATTATTACTAAAATAGAGCGGAACTCCAAATAAACAGCGCTCCGGTTCGCTCCGGAGCTTCGAAAAACGAAGCGGACAGCATGTCTGCGTAAAATAATTTTTGCAATGGAAATCTGCAAATTTTGGATGTGTAGGAAGATAGTCTACAGAAAAAAAGGATTATCTAGCTGCACAAAAAATATAAGGCTATGAGATAAACGTATAAAATAAAACCACGTACCATCACTTGTAGTTTGGAATTTATATATGTTAACTGTTTCGTAATACATTGTTTGTTCCAGTTCGTGTTTTTATTTAGTAAATAACAAAGCGTTTAGTGACAAGTGACAACGTATTTGCGTGTGTTTACACCGTGGTAGACCGTTACTAGTCACTGCGGTGTGAACGCATGTCATTTTCACTTGTTACCAAAGGTGGGCAGAAGGGGGGTTGGGGGGTTATACCCCCCGAAAAAGATCTCGATTATAGCCGACACCCCCCTTAAATTTGGGGGTACCCCGGACGCCCCTCCTAAAATTTGGGGGGTCCCAGTGCTAAAAACGCTAAAAATGGGGTATTTGAGTTATACCCCAAAAATATTTTCGGGACACCCCCCCACAATTTCGGGGGTCGGGTATACCCCCCAAAATCCGGTAGCCTGCCCACCTGTGCTTGTTACTTCAGTGTTAACCGGGTGTTAGTTCTTTATTTTTTAGACAATACACGATGTTTCACCTTCACATTATACTGGAAAGGTTGTTAATTATGAAAATAATAACTTGCAAACGAAAACCTTTGCTTGAATTAAATTATAGCAAATAAAAAAACGTAAATGTTAAATATGAGCATTTAGGTTGTCGATTTTCTCATATGTAGCAACTCGCTTGACAAAGTATAAGGAGCGTTAAGAAATTTTTTTAATTTACCTTTAACTCACAGTTTAACCTTTTTCGAAGAAAGATAAAATCTTAAAACAAAATTTTCTTACGATGCACTTGCCCATTGAAATATAAGGGGATTTTTCTCGCTCTTTAGAAATATCAAAATCCCCAGAGAGAAAAGAACATGGTGTGTATTCTAAACAAAACCGGAATATACTAGACTTTCAATCAATTTTCTACCCAGTTTTTCGAACAAAAGAGATAAAAGCGTCTTATTGAAAATAGCTGCCTTCTATTTCAACCATAGCCAAACCAGCTGCCGTGCTCACATATTTTTTTTTAATTTTTAATGCAATATATTGTAGTTTAACAGTATATTAAATATACCTCTATTAATCATTTTGCTACAATTTTTTGTTTTTTTATTTGGTTTTAAGTTTAAAATTGCAGCACATCATTTATTTTCTCCGTAAATTTTAATGATTTTTTTGACGAACTGCCCTATTCTTGCAACAATTTTCAAGGTTTTTAGAAGAAAATATTCACTTGTGGAAAAGATATTTCTTTTCGACTGGAATTTTTTTGTAGCGATAGCTTCGTACATGGGGTATCGATTTAGGTTCGATGGAGCCTTGGGAACTTGGAGCCAAAAAAGGGAACTTAGAGCCGTAAGTGGGGAACTTGGAGCCGTAAGTAGGGAACTTAGAGCCTAAAATAAAAATCGCTGAAACGTTTACCTAAGCCTAAGCAAAGCCCAAATCTAACCCCAAACCAATTTTTTCTTAAAGGCTCTAAGTTCCCATTGCTCGTGGCTCCAAGTTCCCAAAAATATCCGATGGCTCCAAGTTCCCCGTATGCGGCTCTAAAGACCCCGTACCGTATCAGCGAAACGCCATTTAAAAAAAGGTCATTTCGTCGTTACTATGGTAAAATGAGCCACAATTTGTATAAAATACTTGCGAATGTGACTCATTTTAAATTTTAAACAAAACGCTATTACTATAGAATGAGTCACAGTCACGTGTATTTTATAATGACAGTGGCTCATTTTGCCGTAGTAACGACGATTTAGCTGGATTTGTTCTAACGCGTACTAAGAATTTATCGGTACCAGCACTCGCAAAGATGCATAATACATTTTTCGCAGTTGTAGTCAAATGTTTTTAAATCTCGGTGTCTCACATAGTGATGTTTTTTCCTTAAATAGCATGCTCCGGAGCACCAACCGTTTAAAGCGGACGATTTAGCTTTTTTCAAGTTGAAAGTTATATTTAAAATAAGTTAAATGTAACTCTTGACGTTAATTCAGCTTGAAATATGTTTTAAATTATTTTACCTGCATTTTAGGAGACTATTTTTTATCGGTTTTGATAAGTTTTGAGAAAAAAATATAGTTTATAAAAAAAATGTGCTAAAGTTATATATCGCATTAATCTCAGATTATTCATTAAATTCGCACAAAAATAGGGCGTTGATCGGCTCTGGAGCTCGGAGCTTCGGGGAGCATTACTATTATCCACTAAAAATTATAAATTATAATAGATTTATTATTAATTAGGTTTGTATCAATACCAAAAAAAATCATTTGAATTTTAAAATTCTCGGCCCGCAATGTTGTGTTAAGAAAGAAAAACAATCGCGAACAGTTATAAGTTGTACAAAAACGATGTACACCCGTTAAATTCTTTAAGTAGATTTAATTAAGAAATAAAAGCGATATAATTTATAAAAAAAATTATATCTCTATATAGCTGAAAATGCAATCTACTTTTTAATAACATAATCATGGACAAATTGACCATTCCATTCACAACATATGCTCACTAAAAAATTGTTTCAAGTCCACATCGTTTTTGTACAGGGTACGGTAATGTATACTGGGATTAAAACAAGTTTCTTTTTAAACAAAAAAAGTTTTATATTAAATTCATATTACGAGGCTTGTTTACAGTGTCGTTCCTTGTTGGTGCAACAGTCGCAATTTACTTGTTCGAGCTTGATACTAAATAAAGATTTTTTCCAGTTTTTGGTTTAAATTATAATGTTTATCAAGAAATAAACTTATTTTAATTTTTAAAAAAAAAATTTTTGCATAACGCTTGTTAAAAATATTACTAGCAAGTTTCCAGAACACAGAAAGTCATTTAAACAAAATATTACTATTGCTAAAAAAATCCCATAAACTACCAAAACAACCAACAATGATATTGGAGCTGAATATCAGTGAATTTATTTTGATAAATATAACAGGCTAAGGCAATATAGCTTTTGGTTTATATTTTATTTTTTTATAAAATATTTTTGAAACAGGAACATAAATTCGTATTCATTTTAAATTTTCTTTTGCAATTAATTTCCATTTAAAATAAAAACATAATATTTGCTGCGTTTGTAGAAAATTTTGCGCTTAAAATTTTAATTTCCTTTTTTTTGTAAAATTTTCGATTCAATACTGCAATTGAACACGGTCAGCTAAATTTAATTCGTCCGCAGAGAGCTAGCTAAATATAAATTTAGTGAAACTTATATAGCCACATGTTGTTCCATTATTAAATATAGTATTACTAACGAAAAACTAAAAGAAAATATTTAAAGCTTTGCTTCAGTATTTTTGTCTGGGGTTTTATAAGCTACGTTTACACGGGTTTTCCAAGAGCAGGCAGAGCATATTTATTTTCAATTAAGCAAATTCTGTAAAAATATGTAAGGATGCCGTTATGATTAATTATTTTCAATAAGTTTATTAATGTTATATAATTCTAATTTTGCTCTGCGATATTTCGTTATTGCGTCTTTTATTATTTTATAATATTTCCTGCGGCT